>BGPR01001257.1:137470-167039 GCA_013235015.1 Araneus ventricosus | reverse complement strand
TATATATATATATATATATATATATATATATATATATATATACACAATAATCTCACTTAATTTTACTTCAGATTCTAATATTATATATTTTAAAATCTTAGTAAAATATTAATATATTCCAAAATCACTTTTCTTAAACTCCAGTTCGTTTTATTTACCGCGCTGGAGGTATATTAAATCTCACGTTTTGGCATATTTATTACTAAAAGAATATTTCAATCAGGGTTGCCAAAACAAAATGGCAAAGTAAGGCCAAACCTTCTTAAAAATAAGGCCAAATTAAAAAACTGTTTGAAATACTTATTTTTCGCTAAATTTACCATAAGAAAAGGCTTTAATTCATGAAAAAGAATCACATTAGATTGACATATTTGCAACTCTATTAATAAAACAGTATTCAAGTTTTTAAAAAATTAAAACCTTTCCATAAATCATTTTGCAGTGAAAAGTTCTGTTCTTGCCAACTTTAAATGAAATAGCCGAGCATGGTGCATTATCTCATGATTTAAAAAATATACAAGATTTTTCAATTTACTTATAATAAATGAAAAGTGATTCGTTATTCAGAATAATTAATTAACAGTAAAAAAAATGTATTCCGTTAATATAAAGAAAATTGATTTCAAACTCATAATAGATCGTTTCCAATAAGCGATAAAAATTTCCAAGAATGACCTGTTTTTAGTTTTGATATCATTCAGCTATAATCTCCAAATCCAGCGCACTGTGTCGTTCTATATATTGTTTTAGAAAGTTTTTCTGTATATCTTAGATTTAAAATTAGCGGTTCTGAGGTACGTATTTATTCAATACCACAAATAGAGGCACAATTTATTTAAGAAACTGTTAAAAAATTATGTAGCCTTTTCCTCAAAAAAACACCCGATATTTTACATTTTTGTATGGTTAACGACTGTTCGTTGAAGAATTCAGTCAGGAACAGAAAGGAATAACAACAGAAAAAGTGGTTCTTTATAAGCTCCTTCAAATAGTTTGATACACAGAAACACAATCCTAAGGCTAGAGAAATTCTGACATTCTTAGAGACATTCTGGCAATCACAGTCAGAAAGGGGACAGAAACTTTGTTCTGATGAGGAATTACCTCGTTTGACAGCCGACTGTGAACCATTTGAAAAGTTTAATATAAAAATTTTAGTCAAAAAACAGTTAAAAAAATTAGTTAAAAAACCATTTCTAAACTTCATGAATGAAAATAAAACCAAACCAGCGGGAGTGATCTCCCCGAAACTTTCTCGCATACGACCAGTAATGTGGGGTGGGTAAACACACAGTTTGTAAGTAAATATTTTTGGGGTATTTACCCAAGGCCTGGTTATTTTGAAAAAAAAAAAAATATGAATGGTGATTTACAATGAAACATAAAAAAATTATGAATTCCAAAAAACTTAATATGTTGCAAAAAAATTGCGTATGTTCGCAATTTTTACGCGTGCTGAGGTACCACAAATTTATTTAACGTTTTTGAGTACGAAATCTTACTATAGATATCGCACAGCATTTCACTACACCTCTGGTTAATCACAGGAGTCCATCTGGAGAATATCAAAAAGAAGTTTCGTTTTGGGGATTGCCATAATTTCCGAAGCGCATGTTTGCGGCTCGCTTCAATTACCACTGTCTGTCTATCTGTCCGCGGTCATGTGAACACTATAACTCAAAAACGTGAATAGCTAAATGAATAAAATTTGGTTCACAGTTTTATCATCATGAATGTAGGTCCGTATAAAATTTTGGGCCAAATCCGTCGAATGGTTGACTGTCTGTCGGTCTGTATAATCGCATAATTGTAAAAATTATATCTCCTAAACCCATTGGCTTAGATAAATAAAAATAGGTATGACGTTTGCTAATATTAATTATAGATCTGTGCTCAAATCTCGTTTCAATCCGTTGAAAAAAAGGTGTCCAAATTGCATATTTGGTTCAAAATGCACATTGCGACTGTGTGTTGGCGAGAGTTTCGCTTATTTTACTCAAGTTAGTATAGTTGGCTTTTGACCTTGGCGAAGGAAATTGTAGCTTCGGAAATTATGGCAACCCCCTGAACCCGAAAGTTCGTTCTGGACATTCTCCAGATGGAAGGTATGGTGAAATCTTGCTTGATAAATGTAGTAAGATTTCGTTCTCAAAAACTTTAAATAAAGTTTTGTACCTCAGCGCGCGTAAAAATTGAGAACTTACGCAATTTTTTTTTAATTGTTATCATTTTCCTTTTACACATAATCATAAAAATGGGCGCAGGTCATTTTAAAATTATAATGACTCAGAGTTTAGGAAGCAAACGGGACAAATAGTATACGGCACGTATGGAAACCCTAGTTAGAGGGAAAATGACACCTTTTTGGGAAGTTAACGAGAAAGTTTAGGGGAGACCACTCCCGCTGGTTTTCTATTATAACAGGTCTACTCACTTTATTTTGGCATTACAAATAGAAACAGATTTCTAGAATACCAATCAAGAAATCATCTTATTGTCGTCACAAAGTCTGTGTAAACAGAAAAATCATGCCCGTACCAGGTGATAAATAGCAAGTCGGATTCATTCTTTCGCTTTCACTTCGTCGATAAGATAGAGACTTTGAGAGGTATTTAAAGGAACTTTTAAATATCCCTGAAATAAACATCTCTAAGGAATAACTGATTGGTAGAATCTGTCATCCCGAATCAGAAAACTAGAATTATTTCAGAAAAAATATGAATGGAAGTCATTACTTAAATAAGAGATGCTAAATTTCAACTGCGATAGCTGAATTTAGATTTTCAAAAAAATTTCATTTATCCTTCCCTTAATATCGAAAACACAATAATAAAGTTTATAACATATTACACATAAAAAATAAAACTAGATTACTTTTTTTAAAAAATGTGCCCAATTATTTAATTATACAGGCTCGAGCAACCTTAATCAGTTAAGTGCATTATTAAAAGATAGCGTACCAAGTAGCATCATGCACCGTAACTAATACGTCTCTTACCTATTTGAAATAAATTAATAAGAAATTAGAATAAAATGAATAAATAAAAGACACCTGTTACGGGTAATTTAATCAACAACAAAAAATATTCAAAATCTTTTAATATAACGGATTAAAAATGAAATGATCTCAGACTCCAAATTACTTTCTTCAAATACTGAAAATAATAATAATAATAAACATGAACACGGCCGAAATAGGATAAATATTTGATTAATGACATGAAAGACGCAATGAAAAATAATATATAAAAAAATAAACATATCTTTAGTGAAATATGTATTTTCACAAAAATTAAAGTGTATAACTCAAATACAATGTAACTCAAATGATAAGGAACCACTAGAGAAGAGAGAGAATTCGTTTTGCACGGGCATTTAGTGAAACGCAAAACTCTTAAAACTTGTTATTAGAGTAAACATAAAAACGTGTTCTGTTAATACGCTTAAAAATACCGACATGCTTAACCCTCCATATGTCCGTCATGTTTCTCACATGAGAAAAATGTATTTTGTAATAGAAATATTATTATAACGAAAACATGGTTTCAAGGTCCTCTTTTAAATGAATTTTGTTGTAAACAATGAAATAAGATGATTCTTCTTTTTTTTCCCTCAGACCTCTAAGTTTACAAGTACTTGTTTGGCTGGACCACGCGGCTCCGATTGTAATTTGTTAATTAGTTTATTCTTCTTATTGTTTACATGGCTTTGCTTTTGTATCTTAATTGTTTTCTTTTAGTTGTATATACAAAAAAAATTTTTTTTTCCCCTTTATTATATAAACATTTAAGTAATCTTTACTCCAGATTGTGGAGTTTTCTTTTTTGTAGTTCCACCATACTGTTTCCCCTGTTCATCTTAATAAAATTTCCCATCGTCCTCTGTCGGCTCTAAAACCAATGGGTGAGCCAGGCGGCGTGGGTTGTGGAAATGCTTAACCCTCCATTAATCGCAATATGTAATAGATATTCAACTACGGTGCGGTATAAATTTATTCATTCGATAACTTACCAAATGTGACAACTTATAAAATTTCAACTGCAACCTTACAATTGATTGTTTCTCCAGCGAAACTCAGTTTTTAATAGCTAATTAGGCAACCATTTTAAGGGTTGGCGAATGGTTCCCGTACCATAATTTTAATTCTAAACAATGACGTTTTGTAACGTATGTAGAAGATACGAGACGAATCCATATTAATAGATGGAAGGAATCCAAATTGTCCGCAAAACATCCGCTTGTTTCTCAAGACACGTTATTAGTTAAGTAATCTCCATAGTAGCAAAATCGATCAAGTAAAGTCAAGACAGAAATTTACGTTTCAAGATATGAATTACGAAGTCCATCCATGAGCATCTTCACAACGCAAGAATTTTCATTTAATAGAAGTGAAAAAGACATTCTTTTAAAAAAATTTTTATGCACTATTTTTCATTTATGAGTCGTCACTTGTATAGACTAACTTTTCAAATGAAAAAGGATTCTAAGATGAAAAATTTGTCCGTGAATCACAAATAAAATAATTAGAAATTAGAATAAAATAAATCGCCCCAATAATTTTCTCTATATAATGACATAAGATAACATATTTGGAGTCACACAAGCTAACTGCTAGATGGTTAGCATACCATAAAGACATTCTCCGCACTTTAAAATAATAAATAACAGCTCTCTAGAGGTAATTTTTAGAGATTTCCATAAAATACTTTTAAGATCACTGTCACGAAAAGCAAGAGGAACTGTATAAACATGGATTTATCTCCAAGACAGATAACCCGTGAACTGTCCATACCAGGAGTTTGAGACAAGTTGAAAAGTGTAACGCCCATTAATTTATGCTGCACTCACACACCCCTGACATTGGGTGGATCACAAAATATCCGAACTATGTCACCTTGAACTTATATAACTCAAATAAAATGCATCTCTAAGAAGTGACTCAGATGAAACTAATCTTCGAAGAATGAATGCGGTTTCATTTTAGGAATTTAAATAAGTATTTAAAAAAATTAATGAATGAAATTCCACCCGAGTATTACACACGGAGAAGGTTTGTTTCCGGGTTCAAAGCTTTCTTTCCTCATCTTTTTTTTTATTTTTAAAATCATAATCTTTATTCATCGACTTATATTTCTGTTGTAATATGCTGGGGAAAGACTTCAAACACTGCAACAGAATTTCATTTCGGAGTCAGTATACAGTTGTCAAATTACACTTCGATAAATCGAAAGAAAGGTATTGCCTATTCTGCCAGTAATTTTACGTCTGAAATAACGATTCATAATCTATTTTAAGAAAGTTTATGTTAGCTGGAAAAAAAAGGTAGATTTATTTAGTTTGTTTAACTTGTTTAGTTTGTTAGTAAAGTTAAAGTTTTAGTTTGTATACAAAGAGAAAGTATTGTAATCACCAAAAAATTCGACCTCGCGATTTTGATGAGTCTCCAAGTTTCCTTTTAGAGTTATGTCTCTGTGAATATGATAACCTAAAGACGCAAGAAGTTAGACAGTTGCATTTTAGTGCAAGTCCTTTGCATCAAAATCTGTACCTAATTTTGTTCAAAATCCGTGGGCGGGAAGACTGTCTGTTTGTTTGTCGGTCCTTGGTATGCGAATACGATAACTCAGAAACACAACACGCAGTATAAATGAAGTTTTGGTATGGTATCTTTACACCAGATTTATAGATCTATATCACATTTTGGTTTAAATCCATCAACAGGTCGACTCTTTGTTCTGTCCACGTCTATGTGGGTACGATTCTTTCTTTTCTTATTATTTGATTAAACGATTGGTGGGTCTTATGGCGCAAGAAACAACTCTAGACATTCTGTACAAAACTTGATTTTAAACATCTGCTGATTTTGCTTGAATTTTGAATAAGAATAGGTATCAAAAAGAGCTGTTGATTGACTGATAAAATGGGTTTCGATTTTCGTTCATTGAAGAGAAAAAGGAATATAAGATATACTGTTTTAAATAAAATTTTAAGAAAATCAAGCAGTGGTCTTAATTTATGCAAGTAAATGCAAATTTAGTTGAGTCAATTAAAATGTTCATTACTAAATATTACAAGTTATTAATATTGGTTTTTGCTTTTAGACTGAATTATCGAATGCAAAATAAATAAATAAAAAAATAATATAATCTTCGATAATTGAATTTCACATCTTATTTATAAATATATAAATAAATAATAAATGCATGGATATTAATGTAATATGAAGGACAACTGGCCCATAATTACATAGTTCTTATACTTCAAATGAAAGCAGGCAGATCAACAAATTCCTAATATTATTTGGAAATTCAAAAGGTAGTCATAACCAACAGTGGGCAAAGAAACAGCAAAAAAATTTCAAAAGAAAAACAATTTTAACATATTTAGAAACTAGAAATCTAACATTTTTGGCTAACATAAACACAGAAAATAGATTAAATTCTCATTAACAGTGTACCATAAAGATGAATAATTTATAAACCCTGGATATAATAGTCTTTAATTATCACTGGTTAAATTTTACGAGATTTTACTTGCAGATATCAAACAACTCGAATAATTCACCACATACAGACACGCTATAAACACAATTTTTCAAACTCTCCATTAGCAAACGATTTTGCGTTAACTCCCTCGACAGGAAACATCTCGTCCGTAATGCATTCATTCGAAAATGCGGAAGGAATACAAATGGCGGAGACAATTAAAAAATTGAATAACGTGGAATGCAAGCAGGATTAAAGGTTATGGAAGGAAGAAAGTAGTTCGTGAGAATTGGTTCTTTCGGTTCTTATGTTAAGGGAATCTCCTCCCAAGTAGAGTCTTGCTGTCAATGAACTTACACACGTGCCCTCTGCTGAGGATGCAGTTTTACTGGAAATAACGCGCAAAATAACAATACGGTAACGGCTGATTTCTTGACAGGTGGGATTAATACAAACAAGCCAAAGGGGAAAGCATGCTGCCTTCTGTAAGTTCAGTGCATTGTTCGTTTCAACGCGTGGCAGGCTTCGGGAAAATAATGCAGCAGAATATAAAGAAAGAGGAAGAGAGAGACTGCGTTTTGATTTGCCTGAAGAATTAAGTTGAATTCATTACTTGAATTATGATGTATCAGAAAATCGGATTAAAATTTACCTAGAAACTCAGTGGGAAAAAATTAAATACCTCTGGTGAAATATTTTTTGTGTTCATAACGAACGAATATTATCTGACCAGATACAGTCCCAGCGCGTACCACTCTACATGAAACCAGTACATGAATACAAAACTTGAGTGGCAGATCATTGTGAAGTAGTGGGGGAGGGGGAACCCTATTGACTTGGGGGTTTGAAATGCTTCAGCTGGAATCTGCTCCGAATCTTAACGTTCAATTAATACGGTTTTTGATGGAATTATCGCAGAATTTATGGAGATTTGAGAGGCAAGGCCCAGGTTTGGCCAGACCGGAGTTTGTGGTGAAAAATATCTGTAACAGGCAATCAAGTTATTTGAATGGTTGAAATTCCGGTAAAAAAATTTTCTTGATAGGTGCTGTCTGGATGTACCCATCCAGACTCGATGTTAAGATCCGAGTGATAGATCCGATCCGATGATAGAGTTTCGAATATATATACCAAGGGAAATAGGTCGTAATTCTGAGTCTTTTGTTCTGGATGATTTGGACTTTCTTGCGATTGGTGGGTGCTGCATACATAAGAGTAGGTCGGAGTTTTGCATGAATAAGAAGGATTTTATTCGAGGGCGTTAAATTGGAATATCTTCCCATTATCGGTAAACACATATGCATTTGGTCCACAGTTTCTCTTTGATATACAGTGATGACCTTTATTTTAACAGTTCAACATTGTTAAAAGTAGGAATGCATTAGGGAACAACATTTCTCTCATCAAAGCAACGGATCGCCCAGCGTAAAGATTCGGATATAATTTTAAGTAATGAAAAACTAAAAATTAAAATTAATCATAAGTAATCTTCAATTCAATATATTTCTTTTAACAGTAAGATTTTTACCTTTTTTTTAACCTTACAAACAAACGCTAATCGGGGAAAATTTTAAAAAATCTGTACAGTAGAATTTGTGAATTTTTTTTTCTTCAGATCTCTTTGTCAACAGAATGACTTGTGTATAGTCAGGTGAGTATATTTTCAATGTTAACATTGAATACAAAATTCAGTATTACGAGACTATCAATTATCTAAAAAATGCTAAGCTTGTTTCAATAGATCGAGAAAAAATGTTCAAGATTGAATTCGCAGAGAAAATAAAGAACCTTCTGAGTGCCCAGACAGACTTTACTACTGAATCTGCGACACAAAACAAATATTTGTTGACTCCATTAGATATCAATACGCTGCTTTGTAAAAAAAAATTAGAACTACTTTACTAAATTAAAAACTGCTAACAGTGCTATCAATGCAATTTTTAAGAACTTTTCTGAACTTTTTACTAAAAATTCTGAAAACAGTGTGGAGACTAAAAAAGGTTGGAATATCAGGAAACTGCGCTAACAGGAGAAACCAAGCAAGATATAGGTAATGTTGTTTTTACATATAAATAAATGTCGTAAAAGTTATGTATTTTTTCTATTTATTTTTGGTGTATCCAGAATGAACCATCTATATAGTAGAAATCCATGGTAAATCAATGATCGGTTAACGATCATTGATTTACCATGGATTCGGATATTCGGACCATGGATACGGTTATTCGGGTTATGAATAACGTCTTTGAACGATTTATGTTCTTTAACGGATCACTAATAGTACTTGTGTTCATAAAATAACATTTTAAGAACAGGAAAAGTGTTCCAGAACAAACCAGCGGGAGTGATTTCCCCTAAACTTAATAAGACAAACGGCAATAAATTTTAAAAATTACTTCTGTTCAGTTCAAGTCAAAATAATGCGAAATCCACTCACAGAAAAAAAATGCATTACCAAATACAAAATAAAACTAATCGTAAATCAAATATGCAACTCTTTTCGAGAAAATGTTTCTTTATGGCTAGGATTCACCAAAAAGCAGAACAAAAACACTCGATGAGCAAACGGAATTAACTATCGCTGACATTTTTCCCAAGCAGAATTTGGCAGTGAGCCAAGACAAAACGTAGTACGGCAAAGAAACCGAACAGGAAAAACGCGCCAATCGGTCGCGCCTTTTTTGGCGTCGTAGAATGGTGAAGAAACCGAATATGCAATTTGAACTCCTTTTTTTTCAACCGATTGAAACCAAAATTGGACACAGATCTGCAATTAAGATAAGAAGACCATGTATCAATTTTTATTTATCTAAGTCATAGGGTTTAGGAGTTATCGCGTTCATAAGCATGCGATTATGCAGACCGCAGCAAATCACCCCATGTAGCAGAATTTAATTTGGTTAAACTCATTTTAAATAAGGTCTAATTAAGCTAAAATTGTTACGAGAAGCAGATTGTAGCCCAAGAGACCGTGCGCTTCGCCCCCATCACTGCTGACCGACAGACAGTCAACCCTTTGACGGATTTGGTCCAAAATTTGGCATCTCTCTACCAATAACGGTTTTTGAGTTATCGTGTTCACAGACAGACGCACACGCAGAGATAGATATAATTCCAAAATAGCCTTTTTTGTACTCAGGGAGGTCTGAAACGTAGAGATTCATCAAAATCTGAAGATCGAATTTTTTGACGATTACAATACGTTTTCTCTGTGTATTTCGTAAAAGAGAAAGTAAAAAAGAGCAAAAAATAGAAGGAACAAAAAAAAAATCTAAAATTTTGTACACCAGTATAAACACAAAGGAGCAATTCGTACGACGTCATGGTGGATCTTGCATCATTTCTCAACCCATTAAATAACACAATCAATTACTTTCACTATCATGCGAAATGACACGAGTTCAAGCAAACATGATTTTCTCCTCCTCCTAAAATGAAAGCTACAAGTTATGGAAACTGACCCAGCAATCAGCTGTGCTTTATTCCCGACACAATTACAACCTCTCTGCACTTTGCAATCGGAGTCAATAAAAAGTGGCCATTCATCTTGTCGATGATACGAAATAACCTTTTGACATGGAGTACATGTAATCCTCATGATTGACCTCAAATAAGCATCAATGACAATTGACTTTCGTCCGTGCTCTAGTTCCACGAATCTCACTTTTGGCACTCGCTTTTTAAAGTGACAATATCTCCGACCTTAAGAACTGCCAGTAAACCTTAAAAGGAAACCAGCGAAGGTTGAAACCCCGTGTGATATCTCTTTTCAAATGAAATTTTCAAGGAAGTTATTTGAAAAAAAACAGATTAATCCGTCGGATGAGGAAAATGCATTAACAAGAGCTTTTTATTATGCTTTTAAAGAAAAAGCCGAAAAATGCAAATTTGCAGTAATTACCCTTTGTGTTTCAAAAAGCGAGGTTGCATTGAATGAAACAAGTTTCTGATGTGAATAGTGGTTATTTCAATAAGTGGGTTAAAATAATCCCTTTCAATAATGGAGATTAATTTAGTCGATTTATAATGCATTAGTGAACATAATAGTTGAAATGCAGTAATCATTTTAAATGCTTCGAAATTCCATTCATCTCTTTCCTTTCCCGTATTGGGGCCTCGTCTCGGCTTCAGGATGGGACAATCGCCGGGTAAAGACACTACCGAAGATCCGAGAGGTAGGCGGGCCTAGTGCAAACGTCGGGATCAAACGTCCTCCCCATTACTGTAGTGTGGAAGTTTTAAGAGGGGAAGCGTACCGACTGTGGAATAGTGTTGCAATCTGACCACTGTACAAAACTGCACGGACCATTCCAAAAATAGCTTTCGTATAGCCATTTTATGGGGCGATAATTTAACTGAACGAAACCCTTCACGAGTAACCTTAAACAAAATAAATGACACAAGAAATATCGTTATGATATCTTTAAATACAGTAAACTACATTGAACAAAATTAGGGCGAAAGAGTGTCTGCAAAATGGAAATGTCAGTTAAATCGCGAATTGTGTTATACAATACTTAAAATAGGATACTCGAAATTGTATTGAATAATGGAAATATAAAATATTTAATGAGCATGCCATATTGGAACAAAAACTCTTTATAATTGCGTATTAAAACGAAGGAAAAAAAAAAAGGTTTCAAATAATTAGAAAGGCGGGAATAAAAAGCCCCCAGATTATTAGAAGGGTGAAAAAAAAAAGGCCCAAAACATAAGTCAAATTCTATCCGTTAAATGGAGGGTTACTGCGTTTGCTTCAACCTTTTTAAAGTGATACTTTGGCTTTAAAATTTCACTTGCCTTTAAATGGTGCCAATTCATGTTTATTTAATACACATCTATTTAATTTTGGAATCAAATGGGAATCTTACAGGAAGGAAAAAAAAGGATGTGACATCACAACACAGCAAAAGACTACAACATGCAGTTTGATTATATGTCAAGCATGTTTGTTATGTAACTGCCGAGTCAAATGTATCGACTCCATCCTTTGCATTTTTCTTGTAAAATTGTTGTTCAGGTAATATGTTTCTAATGTATAATAATAACAATAACGCCTGGCGATAATGAGCCGAATTTTGTGGATTCAACTGGATTTGCAGTAAACACGAAAAGGGGAGGGAGTACTCGTCATCTAAAAAGGAAAATGCCAGCTTGACGATATTCGACGATTTTCAAATATCGTCAAGTTACAGGCTTTACTGATACTTCGATTTTGATAAAATTTGAAGCCAAAGGCCAGAATATCGATTATAACAGAATCTCCCTGATGATGGATGGATGATTTTAAAAACTATTGCACTTTTTTGGGGGAAACGGAACGTAACATCTCAACACAGCGTAAGACAATGGGTAATTTGCTCGAAACAGAAGGAATTTTTTTAAAAAATTGAAAATCAGTATTAACTAAATAAATCAAAGGAGAATCAGAAGAAACTAATAAGAAGAATCTAATAAAAATTTAAGCCTCCCTTCATTGTTAATTCGAAATTTAAAATGAGCGTTTTTTCGTAGAGGAACTGCATATACTTTCATACGAAACAGAACACATTTAAAAAAAAATCCTTAGCTTAATTAAATTTTGACACGTGCTCGTTTCATTTTCAGAATTTCTATATTCTCCGAACTTTTCCTAATCTGAATTGTCCTTGCTGCATATTTAGCTGGGATAATCAAACTTCCTCGTGCAGACTTTTCACAAAAAAAGCACTTTGGAAAGTTACCAAATTCAGAATATTCTAAGTTTCAAGCGAAATAAACCTAAAATACGCAATGATGACATTTACTAACAACCAATCGTTATTTTCTGTTAATCAAATTTAATGCAGAGACTGGATTGAAAACTTTACAGCTCCCCTTCATAATGTAATTTGATTTTTTTAAAAATGCATGGCAGGTTACTAACAAATAAGCAATGTGAGTATAAATTATTTGCAATAGAATTCATTCGGGAGACAAACGTAACTGCGCAAGTCATCCAACGTCTAACTGCACGTTCCTTCGCTTAATTGTTCTGCAAACTGAACAATGTTTTCAAAGTCATGTTTTGTTTCACGACCATTTGACGCGCATCACATGACCATGATTTCACTCCATTCTAAGAATTCGAAAATCACTGGTGAATGAGCATTTCTAATTTGAATAGAGCATCAAAGAATAATTTGAAGTATTAAAAACCGGCGGAAATGTTCTCCCCTCGACTTTCTCCTATACTTACGCAATATGATGCGTTCTCTGCATAGCTTAGAAGTGCAGAGTTTAGATTAATGTCCCATTTAGAAGCAACACGAGGTCTATTTTTGGACGGACCTCGTAATTTTGAACAGCGGTCAGATGACGAGGACGACACCTGAAGTGGCTCACCACTCTTCGAATTTCGGAACCACACCAGCAGCAAGACTATTGGCCACTACGTATGATTTAAGGTGCAAGAGGCCCACACACACGGCGGATCTACAGTGGAATCGGGTTTCGAACCTTTAACCCTCAGGCCCCGAAGTCTAGACCTTACCACTAGGCCACCACGGCCCATAGTAGTGCAGATAAGCGAATCAAATATGCTTTTTGAACCACTAATTTGGTGTCTAAATTTTATTTAGTAAGCTAGTTAAGGTTTTCCTATAACGTGTTCACACACACGGATTGACCGACACATCCTTTGATGGATTTGGTGCAAAATTAAGATACATATCTACAATTTTGATGTAAAGAAGACATTCCAAATTTCATTCGTTTAGCTTTTTCCGTTTTAGAGTTATCGTGTTCACTGACAGACATGATTACAAACATGTTTTTTTTAAACACAGGAAGGGTAAAATGCGGAAGTTCATCAAAATCTCGAGGTCAAATTTTTTGAAGATTACAATACCTTCTCTTTGTGTACATTGTAGATGAGAAAGTAAAAACAATGCAGAAACGCTTTTTTCCTTCGTATGCACAAAAAATAAACAGTGTGACTAATAGGAATGGAACGCGCCAAGTGGCAGTAGAATATTCTATTATCAAAAATTTATGAAAAGTTTATTAGTTTTGTTGTTTTTAACGCGAGGCATGCAAACATTAATATCTGGAAAAAAAATAATAAAGTACACATTTCAAGATTAAAAGAACTGTGAAGTATTCATTTAACCTAAAAATGATCTGAAAATAGTCATTTGACATGTCCAAAAAAGGAATTATCTTTTCATTTAGTCAATAATTCCAATCAACTCTCGCAAGAAGGATTATTTGATTAACTGGTTCCTATGCTACTCATTCTTCGGTAACCCTGCATTACTTTTGAAGCAGCTACACAAGGCAAATCAAGCGTCAAACACGAATTTATTCTAAAATTTATTTCTAAAGTCCATTTTTACTTCCGGTAATATTAATTTAGAAGTCACGGATAAATGAAAAATTTAATAAGCATACAAGAATAGTAGAATCTTCCCAGCCGTTGGCAACTAGCAATAATTCACGGTTTGTTTACTAATGGACATCTGTCACGTAATAAAAAAGTTTATTTTTTTAAAAAAAGCCAGTAAGCAAACAGAAAACCATTATTAATTTTCCTGATTTTTAATTTTAAGATGATTTATTAATAAAATACATAAATCAAATTTCATATATCTTGCTTGTTGCGTTTGAGTTCGTCCGTGTTTACATACATATGGACAGACAGACAGCCTATCTTTTGATGGATTTCATGCAAAATTTGATAGAAATCTACGATTTTGACATATCAAATTTCATTAATCCACTCTATGGCGTTTTTGAGTTATCGTTCGTGTCCACAGTTTTGAATTAAGTCTAGAAAACTTTGCCACTCAGAATGACTGCTTACTCAATGTGTTAAAACAGGCCATTATCAAATTAGTACAACTTCTTGGAATCATTATTAGTATGTATTTGCCATTATATGTGGAAATAGTTTTCACAATCAATATTTGGATTACGTGACTTATAAAAAAAAATTAAAGTTTATTTACTTATCTTTTTTTTTATTTCCGTGTTAATGAAGAAACTTCAAATCTCGTTTGTTCATTCCATTTCCTTCTCGAACGTGAATAGAATGTTCTTAGCATTCTGCAACATCGAATTCTTGAGAAAATGAATTAACAGCATCGAAAAGGAAAACTCATGATAATTATTTAAAAGAATGTGTATTCTTCGAAACATTGCTGACTCTTGACTAGTTATTTTGTGTGCCCATGCTTGTTCATAAAAACACCATATGTGTATAGCTCGAATTCATTTTTTTTCAGCTTTAACATTTGTGTTTATTTTCAACTTTAACATTTGTGCTTATTATTTTCTTCTTAAGACTTTTTTACAGTGAAGTATTGTAAAGTTAAATCAGTAATTTTATGGAGTAAATTGTTTACTGAGTTTTTAATTTTAAATAAATGGTTCGGATACATTTTTAAATTAACAAACACGTCATTTGAAATGACGCCCTTTCCCTCTTTGCTTTAATGCATACATTTTCAACATTTCTGTCAATGCACAAGAATTGAAAAACTCATTTTTAAGATCACCATGATTATTTTTCAATGGTGCAATAGTTTGCAATGAAAAGGAATCTTTCTACTTTCATAATGGAATTCAATTCACAAGGCATCTCAGTCACACGACAAACGCATATAATCTAACATCCAATTGCATAATGTCTTGCTCTGTGCTGTGACTTCATGCCCTTTCCCGCCGCAAATTACGCCCTTGCGTTGTTTGCGGGGGGACAAATTTTCTAGGCGCATTTAACATGAACATGAATTGATTACGTTCTTTATATTTTCAAAAGAAGTTGCACAGCATTTCGTAAGACATATAGCCTCTAGGAGAAGAAAGGCTTTCCATTAATGTTAATCCTCGCAGCTTACACTTCGTCAGGTAAGCTCATGTATTTTTTTTTAAATAAAAATAAATCTCTATATACTAATGGATTTACTCTTCAGTTGTTAACCGCGGTTATTTTCATAGGTGTGACCTCCAGCTGCATGGCAAAGTCGTTAACACAGATATTTAGGCCAGAAGTATCACCAGAGTGAACTTTCGACTAATTTCTTATACTACAATTTAACTGGCACTCCTTTTACAATCGTATAAACTTTTTTAAATTAATTATGTGACAAATGCGCGGGATCTACATCAATGGTAGGCTGACAATCACCACCAGTAAGAAGAGCATCACCGTGAGGTACCAAAGTCTAAATTGAAACACGAGCCAATGAACATGTATCTAAACTACCTACCCTCAAATTTTACTAATTAATAATTGCTAATCCATATGTTTACCTCTTTTAAGTTTCCTGCGTTTGTATTATGCGAATATTTAATGTAATAAACTTAACTATTCTAAAAGAACTAGCTAGTGTCATAATTCTTTTTAATGGACGCACTGCGTTTACAGGCGCTATACCAACTACGGGATCACATACATATACAATAAAGAGGCTTTAAACCTCAAATAATTTCAAACGGCAAAAGACGAGAGCTTTCTATACAGTGATAGGCTTCATAAAATATTCACCGATTCATTAATATAAATCTGTACGGGAAAAAGTCACGATTAGACTTAATAAAAATCTGAAATGAACCTGAAGCAGAATCGGATAATTCTTTAATTGCTTTTTCCAAAAGCAAAGGACGGGATTCCGTTCCCCTTCGACGTCATACATGAATTAACCCACTGAAAGGCAACTGAGTATTATCTATCCGGAGATACACTTAAATAAAATCCTTCTTAAAAACCTTTAACGTGACGGGAACTGTGTTTATAGAACGGCGATTTCGAGAAGAATTAATATGCACAACCTCCCGCCGATTATCTAATCTCCCAAGTCCACTCTTCATTGTATTGAAAAGAAAGGTACCCAACTGAAACAAAGAGGCAGAAGCACAATAGGAACGGTCAATAATTATCGAGGTGGAAGGAATCGACCCACTGACCGAATGCATCACTTTTAATTAACAAAACGGTGGTTGGTTCGTTTAACCGAGAGCAGGATCGCGGAGTGTCAGCAAGTGGTTGTTCACTAACAAATTTCCTTTAAGGATGAAGCTGACACCTATTTGAGCAACGGTGCAAAACGAGAGTGCTTTAATTTTGACTCGACAATTAGAAAGCAAGGTCATGGTTGTTGCTGTTATCTTCCCTTTTTCCCCACTGCCTTTGTTTATCAACTTTCAAAATAATTCATAGTTAATTACCATTTTTTGATGATGAAAACAACAAATAAACATTGTGAAAACTTATTTGTCATTCGGTTATTAAGAATCGAACTTTCGGCAGTAAAATGTGAAGATAAAAGTTTTGGTAAAAAAATACTATAAAAATTTTTATTTCTATAAATAATTGATTAATATTTGTTTCGATATTGATGTAATATTGATTTCTATAAAAGAATTGATTTCTATTTTTTAAAAAATGAATCAATTATTGTTATGAATTTAAAATGCTGCTAGATTCTGCTCATACGTAAAAAGGGCACGCTTTATTCTCCCTCCCTGCGAAAACACCTACCTGCTCTAATAGTTTTCAAGTGAGGGGAAAGAAAAAAAAAAGCTCTGCTGCAGACTATTACAATTCCACGCTTTAAATTCTATGCAGAAATCGAAGGCAGTTGTTTAGATAATAGTCTAAGTCCTCTCCTCAAACATCTATTTTATTAAAGAACAAATTGAATTTTTGAATTTCATTTTCTGTTTTTGCACAAATGCATTTTCTGTTTTTGCACTATACATATTAAAATTCCAAAAACAATACAACGTGAAATTATAGCAAATATCAATTAGGAAGAAAATTTTCTCAGCCTTCATTAAATAAGTTACCATTTTAAAATTCACTACGACAAAATGAGAAAAATCTGCAACAAAAGAATTCGATTTAATTCGTCAAATTTTTTAATCAGTATGCATTCTATTGTTTGAGGCCATTATACATTTGCCATCTTTTCCTTTTTTTTTTTTTTTTAATGTTTTGTATAGATTTTTTTTCTTCCAATTTTTATTCCGGTCAATGAAAAACCGAAGATCCTAAATCAACTTTGTCTTCTTTTTTTTCTGCTTCTTCTCTTTTTGTTACTTTCATGGCGGGAAAACTGCCAACTCCACAGTCACCCCCCTTTCATAAAAAAAAGAAGAAAAAGAACCCAAATAACGTAAAAGATTTGAGCTCTTTCCCTCTCGAATCCTTACAAATGCTCGCGATAAAACTAAGTGCTAAAGGAACAGATTATAGCTGGTAAGGAGTTATAATTCTTTCGCGAAATCTTCTCCGAAAAAGCTTCTTTTTCAATTCCTGTTCCATACGGAAAATTTAAGTTAAGAGACTCATAAAGAAATTGAAAGAACTATATATATATGAAATGGTTTGGAAGAGAGAGAATAAAACTAAAAAAGGAGAAAATATTGCAGCTCAAAAAAGTATTAAACTACTTTCAAGATCAAAAATAAAATAACTTAACTGTAGCAAAAAGAAAACTTATTGAAAAGGATATCCGATACTTTTTTTAAAAAATCACTTTTTTTACACCGGACATTTCTGTAGTATGAATTCTTGAACGGGGGATAGGGTATCCCATAAAAATGTATGCACATTTTGAATAAATATTACATCAATCATTAATAACACACATTCAATTTTAAAACTCAAATTAATTTATACAACTGCAGAATCTTATCAGTTATTGGAAATTGCATTAATCAAATTAATCAACACAATAAAAGTCTATATGCTTTTACAATTGCAATACTTTTAGATTAATTCTATTCCTTTTCTAAATGGATCAATTAATCGTCACAATTACGGTAATAGGGCAACTCGCAGAGTTTGAGAGAGAGAGAGAGCATTTAATACTACAAACAGTATGTGAACATACCAATTTTTAACTAAGCAGTAAAGTTTTGTCAGCGTCGGGATTAAATGAGCATTTCTTTCCCATTAAAAATACCGCGAGTGGTGAAATTTACTTGAGCTTACTAAAGGAATATGTTATGCAACGAATTCAATAGATGTTTCAGAATGAAAAATTATAATTCCATCAGGATGGACATATACCACAATACTAAAGCGGCATCAGAGCTTATCTTGATGGAATTCAACATGATTAGAGCTAAGAGGCATGATTGACCCCCTTCCCTACGTTCACCGAATTGGATTCTTTATGTGGGAATTTCTAAAACACAAGTTTAAAACTCGAGACCACCAACAATCAAGAAGTTACTATGACCAGTCATTGACGGAGAATTCTCCCGAAATGTTAATGATATGCAGAGATTTTTGCAACTGCAAAGCTCAGGAAGTTATGGCGAACAACTCGAATTTCTGATAACTGACAATATTCTGCAACTGCATAAATTAATTTACGTTATGAAACTTTATATGCAAACAAAAAAAATCATTATTTAATTTGAAAAAAAGCTTGAAATTTTTTGTCGGATTGAAAACTGTTAACCTCTAGTTACCAGTTAAAAAACAAGTGCAACATATAAAATTCGCACTTATTTTTGTGCAATAGATTCCTACAAAAATTCTTGGCTTTCCGATGAAGATTATTTTCGAGTTTGAAGACATAGTTTTATACTCTTCGAGGTGCTAAGCGATTTTTAAGTTTAGACTTTTTAAAGCTTACAACATATCGTTTAGCAACGAATTTGGAAACACTCCGCGCTATTGCATATGTGCCGGGCGGAGTTATTTTCATCAAAATAAGGGGAAGTGAAGAAGGAAAAGTGATGTTTACATTTTATTGATCTAACAAAACACTCCGGAAATGCGTTCATATGACTCATTGCCTGACACCTCTTTCCGGTGTAAAATCGTCCAAAAATGGTAGTTTCGGAATCCGTTGCTGAACAGTAACTTATTCTTACACGGTATAAACAAACTGAAAAAAAATCTTATAAAAGAACTAATAGTTCTCTTTCATATTCAACTACAAAAAAATTTAAAAATAGAACCGAGTCGTTCAAAAAATGATGGCGTTTACCTTGATTTAAACAGTTCGCGTGAACCATCATTTTCCAATTTAGATTACTTCCCTAATACGGTTTATTAAGTAGATAATTTATGTTTACTTTGAAACTGAAAATTGGATTGTAAAATTTTTTAATTAGAACTTTTTTTAAAAAAACTAATAATGTAAAACAGGCACGCCCAACATTTTACGCTATGGTTAGGTATTAAGTATCGCAAACAACAGATAATTTCTATAATCCATTCACAGTCCTTTATTCTAAGTTCAGTTTTAAAAAACGAGCCTTAAAGTAAGTTTATCTCGACGTTTCAATATTTCGAAACAAAAAATTGTTTTAAAAAATTCCTTTCAGCTCATGGTCACTAAACAAATCCAGTCTACTTGAATTCGCGAGAATTTTCAAGACATAATTTCGTAACTATTCAATGTTTTCTTTAATTTCTTATTCTCTAATCACTCCCATACTTCACTAGAAACGTCGCTGTCACCAATGACCTTGAAAATATCAAAAGCGTGTGTTTTGAAAGCAAGTGAATACCTCTTCCTCGTATAAATCACACACCATTGTATTCACATTTTGCGTCAACGTAGGAAGCATGTTAATTCGCAGAAAAAACAGCGTGAAAAGCAATTTACGAAAAGGTGAAAATGGGCATTTTTCACTTTCTATAAACAGCAGTATAAGAAAAAAACGTAAGCTGGTGCATAAGGACTTGTTTATATGCAAAAGTCGTGACAAAAACAAAGGTTTTCTACGCGGGGGGGGGGGGTGTTTTGGTGATACGCGAATAATTTAATTGAAGCATCTGCTAACTTTTGCAAGCAGTATTTACTGAATACCGGAAAAAAAAATTCTAAAATATATCTTTTTAAAATTAATGTCAAACAACTCTATCAAAAAAGAGGAATATTTCTCAGTACTTACAAGAAAAACGAAGGGTTCCAACAATTTAAACAGCTAAAAACTCTACTTATGTTTACAGAAGCTTACTTAGTATTACGATACCATTGATTTTACAAGTAAATACAAAATACTATCTCAAAAAAGAAGATAGTGTTGCTTGACATAACACCACCAACACGTCCCCGTGTCTAGAGTCATTGTGATTCTTTATGAGCGGTTAGTGTTGCTTGACAGTAAGCCGACAAAAAATCCTTTACATGTTTTAAAGAGAGATTTTCATTTTATAATAGAATATTAATCATTCATGTTAATGTAGGTACAAACCAATAAAGATATGAAAAAAACAAAATAACATAAAAAATACTAACGGTAAGCAGATATTGATTTTTAAGTGAATAACATTAGGGTTAAGTTATACTAATGAGGGCTATTTAGGGACGGACCTCGTCATTTTGAACCACGGTCAGATGACGAGGACGACACCCGATCTAGAACCCCTCTCCAAACTTCCGCACCACACCAGCGGGAGGACGCTTGGCCACTACGCATGATTTAACGTGCAACAGGCCCCATACACGGCGGATCTTCAGTGGAATCGGGTTTCGAACCCGGGACCCACCTTACCACTAGGACACCATGGCCTTTGTGAATAACATTAATGATTTAAAAGTTGCAAGCTGAAAGCGGAAGTTACACCAAATGAAAAATATATTAGTATACCTTTTAATTAATTAGTAATTGATATTTCAAAAACAGAAAGTACAGGAGACGTAGCTCTGTAGAGACGATTAGTTCTCTACATCCTACTTTCTAGCCATGGCGATCACAAACTCACAACTTTGCATCTATCTCTTTACAGTCTTTTAACTACACTATCCTGTAACAGGTAGATAACAGGTTGAAAGCGGAAATTTATCAAACAGGGGATATAAAAAGAATTCATCGATTTTTCATAGGTAAGAAACGGAAATCTAAAAGTAGAAAGTCTCGCTATAAATGTTTTTATAATAGAGGAAATGCGACATGATGATAAAATGTGCGTACTTTTTCTTCCTGGCCACAAAACATCGTCAGATTTACGTTTCTAATTATATGTTTTTTATTAGAGTAAAAGAACAAAAATGCGATTACACATAATAACTCTTCCAGAATTAATCGATTTCACTCGCAACAGTATTAACGAAAGGCTAATAATAGCATGAAATTATTTTAGAAAATAGTTTTGCTTAAAGCCAACTACTCTTTTCTATTCGTTTCAAGAAACCTTGGAAAATAATTAGTTGAATATTTTTTCAAGAAATCTCTTTAATCCTTGTTCATACAAGAAAAATCTCACTTAAAAAGCATTTTAATAAAATAAAAAAATACACTGAATCTAGGATAATTCACACTCTACTGTGTTCAATTTTAATATATTCACAGTCCCACTTCTCTTTTCTAAAATCAACACGAATTGACAAATGCGTTTATCGACATGCGACAGAAGTTATTTCTAGGAATGCAAGCACTTTACTGTGATTAAGTAATTTTAAGGTTGAATATTAAATATACCTTACGTTCAATAAATAACGAGTAAATGGATCTCGGACAGTAATAATTTGCTGATGCACAACCATAATTGTTGAGGTCCATCGCACAGCAGCGTTCTCGTAGAACTCCTGGGGTTGTTCTAGAAACGTTTTCAAAGCTTTCTTCAATCATCAAACACTTCGAAGTCATAAGATGAAATGTCCGGACGAGGAAGTGATTGAGGACATCCCACTCGAATTGGCTAGGTATGGACGATCATTGCCATAAATCACAGCAATATCGATGGAAAATTTTCCAAGTCGCTACAACTTCGCCCGTCGCATTGGGACAATGTTTTTCCATAACGTTCCTAGTTTCCTGCTTCCACACTTTAAACTCACACTGCCACTCGTTGTTCCAAGTTCGTAGAGGCGTAATGGTCAAGCTCGGCTATGTTCCCTGCTGACTTATTTGTCTGCTTACGCCAGCCGACTACAAGTGCTATCTGACGCGGTAATTCTGTGAAGTTTCTTTATTAATTCCTAAACTAATCCTTCCACATTTCATTAGCACTGTCCAAGAAGTCGGAGGCTCTTTTGGCTCGCCATTTATCGAACGATCCTTCTAACTTGCTTTTGGCATCTAACTTACAAATAAAGGGTTTTTTTTTAGAAGATAGAGTTAATACTCCCTCCAAACACTATATTCTTTGACGGGTTGCATGCAATAATTCCATTTTATTTTAAGTAACATTAATATTTTTAAACAGCCGAGGTAAAACAAAGATCAATATACCTTTAATGAAATTACCATATTCTGCGCACACAAAATAAAATAATTCATCTAAGTATTAATGGAGTGAGTTCATGCTCACGTGATACATGTCAAATGCGCGCGCTAAATGAATTTTGGAATTCAATGTGCATCTTACAGAAGAAAAAGGAAGTGGCATCACAACACAAAATAAGACAACGAGCAATTAGAGGTTAAAACGACATGCGCAATTACGATTGTTATGTAGTTGTGACATCACATGAATTGATTCCATTAAGTACGAAACAAAGTATAAAAAAACACTAATTTTCTTAGCATGAATATCTTTTAAAGAATTAAAACTTTTAAAAGTAGAAAATGCCTAAAATGGTAGAATAAATGGAATAAAAACAAAAATTTTCGAAATAACAAAGGAAAAGCATGAATTTTCTACCTAAGGTAAAGAAAATAAAGGAATGAAAATTTACCAAACAAATGAAACAAGCAATGGAAAAAAAAAACTTTAAATGAATTCATCTTTAAAAACAGAACACTTTGATATTTATTGCACTTGGAAATTTAAAAAATAAAACTAGAATAGAATCTAAATAGAACGATTAAAAGAAGACACTTTTCCTAGACAACAAATCAGGAGGAAAAATAAAACAGAAACAGTCGGAAGATCAAAATGTCGCACGCAATAACGGTCGAATAGAGGGCAAACACAATCCACCTGGTGAGATGAGGGTAAAAAAAGGTATCAACACAGAACAAAACAAAAATCGCTCTGGAAAGCGGACACATCAAGTTGATATAAAATTCCAAAATGACAGACAGACGTAAAAGCTAGGTGGATGAAAATTCCTTCAGGAAATTTATTCTGATTTTTTTTTAATGCTGAATTTGTCAGAATCGCTGATATTTCAAGAGGAAGATGGAGTCGTGATCTGATGTTCTGGGCAGGTGAATCAGAGGCATAAATTTGCGGATTTGTCTGGCGCTGCATATGCGTCAATGTTCGTCATTTAGTGGTAAAATTTTTTCACTGTGAATGTAGGCTATCTTTCGAAGCTTGGAGGTTAATCTTTTTTTTCTAGTTCACTTTTGGTAATGTTATAATGCCAGGTCTGGAATGTTGAAGACGGCAGTCAAAATTGTTAGATTACATACAGCAGGCGGCGATTCCAAGATTTGGGTTTGGGGGAGGCTGAAGTCATAAAAATTTTGTATCGTCGAGAAGAATGTCAAACCTCATGGCTTATGTAAACCAAAACGCTTTCACAGACTTTACTCACCAGACAACAAGAGTCATAAAGAACACTACAAGATTTTCGATAATTTAATAAAAGATTAAATGAAATAATTATACAAAAAATATTTTCGAAAAGCATCAATGCTACAAGTATAAGAGTGGAATGACTACAAAAGCGAGAAAATTTTTGAGCCTGTCAAGCCAGGAAGCAATTTTTTTTTCTTCTTTTTTTTTAAAGGAGAAATTAAGAACAAACAGTTGTAGTGATTTTAAATAAAATGCTCTGGGGGGCTGCACCCCCCTGGATTCGCCATTGACATACAGTAAAACCTCTTTATTACGTCATTCAAGGGACTGCTCCAAAGCTATGAACTATGGAATCTGAATTCAAAATGTGACAAACTACTTGCTTGAGTCGTACAATATAATAGTATGGGTCTCTTTTGATGACAAATAATTTTTATTTTATTATTTTGTGAAATAATGAAAAAAAATGTTTTTGATATTAATAAATTCTGCTTTTGTGAATTGTTTTGAGCAAAAGAACAACGCACATATTACTTTTTAAAGAGATATTACAATAATTTTAGTATATCATTAATTAAATTTTAATTTTTTAAAAAATGTGTCTTTGTATCCCTTTTTTTTTAAACCAGTGGGAATATTCCTTCAACTTTCTGGGACATTTCCACCATGTGGCGCATTTTGTGTTTAGCTTCGTCAAATAGTGAAGAGAACTGAACATGCATTTTGAAACAGTTCCTCTGCCCTTTCAATGGTTTGGTCAAAAGTATGACTCTGATGTACATTGGTGACAACACAACATACCAAATTTCATTTTTTCAACTTGATAAGTTTTCAATTCTTGTCACAGACATAGATATAGACAAACAAATAAGACAGTCAACCAGTTGACGGATTTGGCCCAAAATTCGGCACATATCTAAAATTTTGGTAGGAAAACCATAGGCCAAATTCCATCCCTCTAACTCATTGAGTCGTAACGTTCGAATGTAAATGGACGGATGGACAGAGACTTAGACGGATTTCGGTCAAATTTGTTAGAAATCTACAATTTTTGATGTAAAAACCACAAACAAAATTTCGTTTTCCTAGTTTTATAGGGTTTTTTGAATTATCGTGTTCATAAACAAACATAATTACAATTTTTTGCTTTTCTTTTTCGGATTGCGGGAGGTTTAAAACGTCGAAATTCGACAAAACTTCAAAATCGAAATAATTGTTTATCACTATCTTCTAAGGGGAATACGAACTAAGAATTAGGAAATGTTAGTAAATTAGTTTCTCTTTTAAGCAAAAAAAGGGATTTATGGATAGTGGGCCGAATGAAACACTTATTCTCATAATTTCTGTTCAGAGGCTAGCTGCCACTTTTGCCGTGTGGGGCGAACTTGCAAAGTAAGCCCTTCCTTTACAAGTTACATAGAGCACATAGACCTCAAAATAAAAAAATAAATTCCAGGAAAAAACATTTTATTAGTAACGTAATTCCCAATCTATGCAGATGGGTTGCAAAATCACGCATCTATCATTAGTCTTTCTTTCACATACAGGCAATTTACCGACAAAAGACGAAAATACGAGTTAATTACATTAGTTATTTATATGTACATTATGTCTGAGCTAGCGCCGTTGCTCTTCTTATTTATAAAATTGTTTCTATCCATCTCACAAATTCCAAAACCAAAATATAAAAATCTACATCGCTCAAAATAGAACTAGATATAATGTAAACTGCAATTTGATGACGCGATATTGTAGGCACAACTATTCCACTGTTATGTTCAACTTGATACATTCAACGATCACTTTCCAAAAGACAACGCTGGATGCGGAAGTTTTCAAAATTAAAGTTGAGAAGTTCTAAATCATCGTTTCATGATATATAATCCATTCATTCTCTCTTTCGTTTTGTTTGATACTCAACAAATAGATATAATAGTAACAAAGAATCAGACACGAGTTTCGCACAAAAGTGTGTCAAACAGCAGATAAAAATCGACGGCAGAGAACGCAGAACACAGTATTTTATAGGTTCAGAGAAAACACTTGTTTGGTCTCATTTCTGCGATTTTAGCACAGCGATCACATTTTCAGAAAGAAATGAACGATTTCTCGGAAGTGTCTCATGACGGTTTTCATGCAGACATTTTCCGGTAACGCACAGTATAATCTGTGTCGATTAAGAACGCACACTTTACGCTCGATGCAAAATCGATTAACATAAAATATCGGATTTTCGAACAAAACAATTTAAGAGGTAAATAAATGAATTCAGAACGACTGGCTTTAATCAACAGCTATGAAAAAATATGTGGTATTATTTACAAAATATAAGAATATAAATACTAATACTGAAAAATCACAAACGAGTTTTGGAATCGCGAAAACAATACTTCCGATCCTTCAATATTAGTTTGTAAAATTAAGTTTTTAAAATATGTATTGATTAGAAATATATATTTAGTTAAAATAAACCAATAATGTATTTAGTTAAATTACTTCTGTTTATCTAAAGTGACGGCCGTATTGGCTTCTCGCCTCCATGTATATGAACGCATGGAATCGCGAAAAGATTTTTCTTACACAGACGGTCGGTGATGACTTGTCAGGTCGAAAAAGGTTCTACTTATTCTTCCCATTCTATGCAAATTCATTTTAGTTTAGTTTTTATTATTATTAACGCTCTGCGTTTGAAGCTACACGAGGACTGTTTTGGAATGGACTTCATCCTTTCGACGAAAAACATGACACCTGAGACGGCAACTCAATCTCCTAACTTTCATGTTACATCAATGGGAGGATGTTTGATCTCGAAGGATTTAACATGTTGTACAAGGTTCGCGCACACTCAAGATCTTGGGTGAAATGTAACCTCGAACACATGATCCTTCATCGTGATAACTAAGGCTGGACACTCACGATCGGTCCACACCAAAACGCATATTTACGGATCCTACATAATAGGGAATGAGGTCGCTTCTTATTGGCTCTTAAAGTCAAGTGACTTGGCTTGCTTCTAAATGACGTCGTGAAACTAAACGGTACTTACCAATGCTGAAGGTTCGTCATTTATTTGTTTTATTCCAAAAATATATTCATCATTTTCTTGAGAAACATCCAAACAATCATAATCAGAAGGTAGTTTTAATTTCTCCATGATGCGATAGCAGAAGACAAAATAATAATTAAAATCCCGCCTAAACATAGTGCTATGACATCATTAACAAACAAGCCAAGTCACGTGACGCTGAGAGCCAATGAGAAGCAAACTCATTCCTTACTATGTAGGATCCGTAAATATGCCACCAAATCCGCTCATCAATGTGAAAAACCTATCCGAATTGGAGCAGGGTGGAGCAGAAGGTTGGCTATCCAACCTGTCCCGATATCCATCACTCCATTTGGACTATCGGGAAATAAAAAAAGAGCCAATGTAGGTTCAAAAGCGGGGTACATTTAAATACAATTTAACATACAGAACTGTATTTCTGTTTCCAAATTAATTAATGCTTGGTACTTGCACTGCAAAATGAACCTATTCATACTTTTACTAAACATATTGTTACAATATGTTAAATGCATATTTTTTTTAAATTTAATAAAATAAATCTTCGTAACAAATGCATAAAAAGCAACAAAAAAAACACCACTTTAAATTGCATGGCTAATACCAAAGTCCCTGCAAAAGTGAAAAATACACAAACTGCTTTATAGCGAAGAAATGCAGTACTAATAATTTTTTTAATAAATAATTTAATTCAAAGCAAAAGATTAAATATCAATCAACTATCCGCTTTTTAAACTCACCCATCATAACAAAACAAAATTAAGAGTGTTCTCCTCCTCTGCACGTCACTTTTTATTAGATTTAGCTTTTATCAATTTATATTACACTACATTTTAATAATATTGGTATTGACGAGCTAGATTTCTGTCTCCATCAAACAGTAAAAGTCAATTTAAAACTAAATATACTATGTAAAGCGTGATCTGAATCATGGTAACTGAAGAAATGATGGTAGATACAAACACATGTGTGTTCTAATTAAACAAATTAGAAAGCAAAACAAGACTGTTAGGACAATGGTATATGAAATCGTATTCATAAATAAACATGCGTTGAATAAACAAACAAATAAAGAAAATTGGGTAGTAAAATTGAAATAACATTTTACTTAAGAAATGTTTTATAATTGAAAAAAAAAAGCAAATGATCCAAGTATTAAAAATACAATGAGTTAGAGAGAACAGTAGATAACTTAAAATCTTAGCTATGAATACTAAAAAATTAACCAACGAATATCATTCAAATCAAACGACTAGTTTTGAAGCAAAAAAATAATGCTTTTAAAATATAAACACTGTTTGCGACAAAATTAAAGTAAAAAAAAAAAGGTGATACAAATTTCACAAAAATAATAACCTATATTTTACAAATTAAATAAATTATTTTTTAAAAAAAGTAGACAGTGGGAAATTCTGGATATAATGTACTGTAATTCAGACATTATACAACAAATAGAAACAATAGTTTTTAAAAAAACAACACATGAACTGATCGACAACAAAAGAATGTCAACAAATGAGAAACACCGGTGTCGAACAGAAATTTTTAAAAAATGCAGACGATTACCACTAATCCGCGCATTTCCATTTTTCAAAAACACTTTTGACATTTTTTCCAACATAAAAAATTAAATCTCACCTTTTCCACGATGCTGCCCTACGTAGCCTTGGCAGAACTTAAGCATGATATCTAACAAGCAACCAAAAACACTTCACCAAGTCAGAAAGATTATACACATACTGGACACCTTTCTTCTAAAAGCTCGGCACAGGAAAGAAGACGAACTCAAGCATGAAATTCTCATCGCTTCCATCGAAGAAAAATCGCCGGAATGCGACGTAGAGATAATACACGGAAAGCGCATCACACGCGACACAAAAGGAGGGGGAGGGAGGACCAAGGACAACTTTCACCTGTCGGTTTAATCTTCATCAGAGAGCAACCAACCACCCTCGCAATTTGGTTGGTCACGCTCGAAGTGGAACAGCCGCATAAACATTGGCTCGGAATTAATTCAGAACGACCAGTAGGTGTTTGTATTCGTTTGTTCTTTTGGGGGTTTTCTTTTTCGGCAAATGTGATCAATTACATTGCGGATTGAAATCATTTCGCAGGAAAAGACATTCGTTAAGAATAGAGTAAACTAAATTTTACTGATTAATTGGGGGGGAAAAAAGGTGTACGCAAAATCAAAAGCTCTTTAAATCCCGAATTACCTTTATGAATAATATTTAAAGTAGGATATTAGACTTAAATTTGTGCTTTATAATGTAATTATAAAATATTTAATGTACATATTACATTAGTACAAAAGACATGCGCTTTAGAAAGAAGGAAAAGATTTTGAAGCTTTTGCATCGACGGTTTCTTTCTCTCAAAGTCAAATTCTGTCAGCTAATTAGAATATTTACCTTATTTTAATAAACCATCTTCTATTCTGACCTTGTATTATATCGCAAAAACACCCTTTGTTTTAATTTTAAAAATATCAACGACACACATTAAAGTCATATTACGAAATCTATGATTTTATTTCTATAAATAACAACGAAAAAATGGCTATTGTCTAAATTACATAAAGAAATAAGCATAAGCAGTCGCAGATAACAATAATCGTTC
>BGPR01001257.1:121520-132988 GCA_013235015.1 Araneus ventricosus | reverse complement strand
GACCCAGTAGGGTGTTAATTCGTTTGTTCTTTTGGTTTTTTTTTCGGCAAAGTGATCAATTACATTGGATTGAAATCATTTCTGCAGGAAAGACATCTGTTAAGAATAGAGTAAACTAAATTTTACTGCATTAATTGGGGAAGGTACCAAAATCAAAAGCTCTTTAAATCCTGAATTACCTTATGAATAATATTTAAAGTAGGATATTACATTAATTTGCTTATAATGTAATTATAAAATATTTAATGTATATTACATTAGTACAAAAGACATCCTTAGAAAGAAGGAAAAGATTTTAAGCTTTTGCTCGACGGCTTTTCTCTCAAAGTCAAATTGTCAGCTAATTAGAATATTTACTTATTTTAATAAACCATCTTCTATTCTGACCTTGTATTATATCGCAAAAACAACCTTGTTTTAATTTTAAAAAATACAACGACACACATTAAAGTCATCATTACGAAATCTATGATTTTATTTCTATAAATAACAAGGAAAATAAATTATTGTCTAAATTATACATAAAGAAATAAGCATAAGCAGTCGCAGATAACAATAATCGTTCAGTAATTCGTAATGTGCATAATGATTTCGTCAGGTAGGGGAGTCACAACTTTTCTCTTAATCGTGAAAGTTTTTATTATATCACAATGAAGCTTAATTATTTATAAAAAGAGCATTTAAGCCAATATAACATTGTTTATTTGAATTAAATTCGGAGTTATTCTTGAGTCTTAAACTACAAAGAGTCGAAAGTATTGGTACACTTGATTTCGATGGTAAAGTGGCATTTAAAAAATAGAATTCAGCTTTTAATTTTCCTCTTTCAAAACTCACAGGAATATTATCTATCCTATTAAAATTCGAACGTCAACAGACGTATGTTTGTCCTTCTAACTTCTCACGAACCACTGAATCTTGAAACTAGCCGTAAGTACCAAAAAATGGAAAATAATCCAAGGAATCCATTTCGACTATTTAAATTTCGAAATTGTAATTAGTTAAAAAGATTAAAAGACGGTACGATAGACGTAGACGGTACGAAAAGATTAAAAACGTCAAAATGAATGAATTCACGTGCTGCCATTTATTGGCAGCATGGTTCTTCATGATTCTTTTTTTTCCCCCTATTATTAGTTTTCACATCCGGTGTTGCATCTTTTTTTTTATCTATTTAACGGAAGTTGGTATTTCTTTTTGAGCGAGATTCTGTGTTTGGATTTATTAAGAATGGAAAAAAATCATTTTCATGCTTTTTTTTCTTTTTTGTATTAAAGTGTTTAAGGTTGTACTTACATGTTGGTTTGTATAAAAGGTTTTATTTCTTTCTTTTTTTAGGGAGCTTCCGCGTTTTGGATTTTTTTATTTATAAACATCGGGAAAAATCGTTTTCCTGCATTTTTTCTTTCTTTTTTTTTGTCGTACTGTGTTTCGCAACATTTACTTTGTTGGGGAAAATATTTATTCATTTTTATCCGATATTTTTTTTTTTTTCATTATTATTCAAATACGGGCAAGACGAAAATATGTTTCTGGTGTTTAATTTATCAGTTTGGTGTACTATTAAATCGTTTATCGTTTCTGTTTTTTATTTCGTTTTATTTTTTCTTTTGCAAAACAAATATCATGCTAACCTGTTATAATTTATAAACATAAGAATTCTCGCGCTTTCATTCAAACCATACTGTTTTAAGGTAGTAAAAAGGCTAGAACTGAAAGTTTTAATCCAACAAGAAAGGATTCAAAACAGATTTACGTTTGTTGGGAAGCTTAGTGACGATATTTGTAGGGAAAAAAACAGAGGCGGGCATATGAAAAAATGTGGATTCCGAGAAACGCTGTGTTATTAGCTACAAGGTTATTAAAAGGTTGAATTTAAAAATTTTAATTAAACAATATAGGATTCAAAGGATGTTTACGTTTTGGGGGGGAAGCTAGTGACAATATTGGTAGAAAAAATAAACCGGAGGAGGGCATATGAAAATTAAGTAATAAAAAGACTAGATTTGTGAAAGAATATTTACGTTTGTTGGGGAAAGTAAGTGACAATATTTGTTGAAAAAAAAAAAAAAAAGGGGCCGGGAATATGAAAAAAAATGGGGCCCGGGGCCCCCCGTGTACCACCTTAACTCCCCCCGGGGATATCCCATTATTCAAGATTGCCCGTGCAACGCCGGGCCATGCAGCTAGTAAGAGATAAATCCGCTGTAGAATAATAATTTATGAAAACGGTGAAACAAACCTCCTTCAAAAAAATATATATATGAAATGTTTTCGTTGTTGTAGTAGTTAAATAAAAAACAGGCCGAGTTATTAACTAATTTCCCTTTATTATGGGAGAGTGACGGAATGTATGTACATCTTAGTTGAAGTTTTGAAGCCAAAAGAGGACAGAAAATCCCTGTTTTTTCTCAGGTAGGGTTTTAACAGATAGACACGTGATCAAAATGAAGAGAATATTGGCTATTTTTAATAGGTTGCGTACGCATTTTAGGGAAAAGCCTGGCGACAAGGAGACGACGTCATTATTTTCTGTGGGCACGTGAAAGAGATTAAAATATTCTTAGGTAATAAATATGCCAAAACGAGAGATTTAATATACCTCCAGCGCGGGAAAATAAAACGAAACTGGAGTTTAAGAAAAGTGATTTTGGAATGCATTAAGACTTTAAAATATATAATATTAGAATTTGAAATAAAATTAAGTGAAATTATTACACATATACTGAAACTCCACTCGCAATGAAATTCGCAAAACAGAAATACCAGTTGAAAGAGTCATTTATAGCATCCTGTGTGTTACCGAAACACATGAACTTGGAGCACAAATCAATACAATGAGGGGTAGTGGTGGTGGAGAGATGGTAGAAATATTATGCTTAAAGTTGAAAAACTGGCTGACAGAATATCGCTAAATAATTTAGAAAAAGAATTATCTTATCTTGAAGAAAATCACCATAGAACCATTTTCAGAAAACAGAAAAAAGATTTCGTCATCGCATATTTATATACCACCCTGGAAACACCTACGTAGACAAAACAACATTAAGGAATTACACAATACAGAAATGTATACCTCTAATTGGCATTATTACATTTAGGTGCGGATTTCTACATTTTGTAGACATTTGATGAGAAAGATTTAAAAACTACTAGCAGTACGCGCACAACGTTGCCCGTGGAACCAGGACTTCAACAAAATGAGAGAAAAAAAGAAAAAAAAAAACGCCCACAATGACACGAAAACGTTTTGAAAATAAAATCAAAATAAAAGATACACATTATTGATTTTCCCACTTATTTTTCTTCGCTATAATGACGTTTCAACAGTAGAAAAACAGTACAGAGTACATTAATCTGAAACAATATTAAAAAATTGCACCATGAAAATGATCATTATACAGAAAGCAAAATATGCGAAACAAATAAACACGTTAAGACATTGCCGAAAATAATAATCGAAGGCATTCAATTGAAGGTTATGACGTATCCTGCGCTCTGCACCGTCAGCCAATGAAATTACAACAATGTATGTTGAGAAGGCTTACCAAATGAAATTTTAAACGATTACAAATGGAACAATACGATAAACGTAATTTCTGTGGTTTTTAAATATATCCAAAATAAATCAGAGAAGAAAGACAAGAGAGAGAGATGAAATCTTCCACTTCAGGTTTAAACTTTGAAGCCACAATACGTAAATAGCCCCTTGAAGACATATTTCATTTTTCCAGTCTTCAGGTATCAGACGCGAAGCAAAGGGATTATGACATCACGTGGTTTCGACGAAATGCATGTTAGGAAAATACGTCACGCGACCTTGATTACGAAGAATCGTGAAGGGAATTTTAAAGCGAAAATTTTTTAACGCTTCAGAAAAAAAATTAAAATTCAAACAACTGTTCAATTTTAACCATTCTTGTTTTAAATCACGCAGAAACATTATATTTATTACTTCAAAAAATTTCAAATTGATAACAAAATTAGAACGGCGGATGCAAGAAATTGAAGTTACAAATTAAGTTTTTTAGGGTTAGCCGACTATTTTTTAAAAAATTCTCAAAATTCAGTAAATTACGTTAGAAATTCAAAACTAACTGTATTAGAACGAAAATCGTTTCCTCTTTCCGATGATGCATCTATTTTTTTCGCACAATTATCTGAAGCCATGCTATTGAGAAAATAGTGCGAAAAATCACCCAAAACAACACAAAATATTAAATAAAAAAATTTCTAGATAAAATTTTAAAATTCCGACTTCGAGGTGCATTGAGTCACCATTAAGACTACCTGTGTGCCAAATTTCAAGGCTGTAAGTGCGATAGATTCGTCTGGATATCTATAAATATCAATCTAGGCTAAAACAAAACTGAAAAGAGAGAATGTTTAATCCAACGCTTCTTTTCTCTGAATCTTCATTATCATCGCCCTTTTAACTAGTAACCGTTTCAACGATAGGATTTCTCCATTCTCCAGTTGCTCCTACCCAACGATGAAAGCATATGTATGGAGATTCTTAGTACAGATGTTTCGTCTTTAATCTTTTTCCTCGACACTTGAGCTTTTCTTTCTGCCGGATAAATCAGATTGTGAAAAGTTTCATTATCAGTTACTGGGGATAACTGGAGCAAGGTTTAGATAAGATTCCTGCGCGGGCTACTCGCCCCAATCTAAATTGAAAATATCATTTCGAAACAAACAGAATGCCCAAATCTGGATTATTTTATCTTTTATTTATACTACCAGACAGTGGCGAATCCAGGGGGATGGCTGTCGGGCTGCCGCCCCCCCCCCCCCCGCCCCAGAGCCAAGTCAGAATTCTTGATTTTATTTAAAATCACTACAACTGTTTGTTCAAATTTCCCTTGGAAAAAAAATAAAAACGTGACAACATTGCTTTCTGGCTTGACAAGGTCGAAAATTTTCCTATTCTTCTAGTCATTCCACTTGTAGCGTTGACGCGGTCGGAGACATTTTTTGGTTAGTTAATTCATTGTATTTCGTATTAAATTATCGAAAGTATTGTATTGTTCCTTATGATTCTTATTGTCAGGTGAGTAAAGTCTGCAAAGTTAAAGTGTTTTGCTTCACATAAGCCATGAGGTTTGACATTCGCCACGGAGATACAAAATTTTTATGGCCTCAGCGCCCCCCCCCCCCAAGACCCAAATCCTGGATTCGCCACTGCTATCAGAGTACGCGGCGTTGCCCGGTCATTTTCTTATCAAAACCTAGGAGGAGACAGGAAACGAAACAATCTGTACATATAAAAGGAAGTGTTCGTGTGTATGTGCGATGTCCAGACAAATCTATCCCACTTACAGCCATGAAATTTAGCATAAAGATAGTCGAAATGGTGATTGCATGCACCTCGAAGCCCAAATTTCAAAATTTAATGTAGAAAATTTTTTATTTAACATTTTGTGTTGTTTTGGGTGATTCTTCGTACATATTTGTCCATATTACTCTTTCTGATAATCGTTGGAAGAAAATAGATGCATCATCGGAAAGAGCAAACAATTTTTCGTTCCAATGAAATTTGCTTTCAATGTCTGACATAATTTACTGAGTTTCAAGAAATTTTAGAAAAATAATCAATTCTCCCAAAAAATTTTAAGAATTAAAACTAAAATTCCTGCATCCGTCATTTTAATTTCGTTATCTTTTTTCAATTTTTTTGAGGTAATAACGGGAACGTTTCTCCCCGATTTAAAACAAGAACGGTTAAAATACTTTTTCTATTTGATTTTTAATTAATTGTTTCCCTGGTGAGATCAATGATGTTTTTCGAAGATTTCGGAGGAACAGGAAACGGCTTTTCGTCCAAAGGGGGTGACTCAGGGCTCGTTTAACATTTCAATATTTTTAGTGGAACAGTGAGGAAACATGTTTCATCAAGACCTTTCCAGCCGATCTCAGCAAACACATCTTTATGCATCAAGAATAATTATCATCCTAAGGATTTCATAAGAAAAGATTTAACCAGACCATATTTTTGTATATAACATAAGGATCAAATCTCATGTAAATCAGCCCACATGTTAAATGCATTTTAGCTACCCGGAAGGAAAGATTGGAGGCATACTTTTAATTTTACAGGCTGAAATATGAAAATTCAATTTCATGTCAATCGTCCCATTTGTTATAAGTAGTTAAAGGATTCACTTCCACTCTAACCAGAAAGGGGAGAGCTATCAAACTGAGGATTTCACTACAGAGAAGATTTAATATCACCATATTTTCAATTTGACAAGTTGAAATTTGGGAATCAAATATTTCATGTCAATAGTCCATTTGTTATATGCATTTAAATGACTTATGGTCACCCTCTCCAGAAGGAGTTTGGTTGGGATTGATTTACCCTCAGAGTACTTCCTAGTCGGCCAATGAAGAACATTTGCACCAAGTATCATCAAAATCGCCCGAGACGTTCGGAAGTGATGCTGGGACAAACGTACATATATAGAGATTAATCATTTACAAAATTAGTCAACAATGCGAAAACAAAAATACTCAAAATATAAAACTGTTACACTGCTGGCCAAAAGTATTGCATAATTTGTAAAATACGAAAAATTTGGAGTAATGTGGATAGAATGGTTCACAATCAATTGTGGAGAAACATGGGAACTCACATTTTAGAGTGACCATTTAGTCACGAGGGCATTTAGGGAACCGACCAGAAAGTGATGAGGAAAATGATTTGGGCTCACCCCGTTTCACAAAAGCTGATTATGATTTGAAACTTTCGTCAATGGTTTTGCTTGCTGTGCGCCAGACTTACATACCTTTTGGTAAAAATAGCGTGTATATTCGGGAAGTTATAAAAGTTTTCTTTAAAAATCCCAAATTTTTCTGCATGTTTTTCGCTTATAAAATTCAGAGTTACCAACTAAATTATATGGAACTTACAGAATACGTGACAATATGTTCATTGTATAAAAATTTGAAGTAAATGCTTTGAATATTAGAGGAAATATGAGTATTTGTAATTAATAATTTTTTACCGCGCATAGCATACTAAATTTTTTTCTTTTATAATTTGGAAGCTAGATCTATAGGGCAGCTTATATAAAAATTCTAATCGAATACCTTTAAGATTTAGAAAGATATCGGCATTGCAGTGAGTAGAATTTCTGTTGGTCTTTAAGAGAAACAAAATGATGAGGGTTTTTCTACAAACTGATATTTTTTTAACTTGAATCTTCCAATAATTTTATTGAATGTTATAAAGGTTGAATATGCTGAACACTCCTGTATAGTTAAAAATAAAATAAATAATTTAACACTAGATTTACGGGACCCGTCAATTGACGGATTTAGTCGTTATCTTTATGTGCATACATGAAATCGCCGTAAATCTAATGCTTAATTGCAGCTTGACGATTACTATTTGATGAATCAAGTTGTGTCATTATCAGCTTTCTGTGAAACGAGGCGAGATCAAATCATTTCCTTCTTCGTCACTTTCTGGTCGGTCCCCTATAAGCCGTCGTGACCGAAACCTCACTATAAAATGTGAGTTCACACGATTCTCCTCCACTGATTGTGAACTACTGTAACCATATTAACTCCAAATTTTTCGTATTTTATAAATTGTGCAATACTTTTGGCCAGTAGTGTATAATCAACGCAACCTGATCATATAGTATTTAGAGAAAAACTTTCTCAGGATATTCCATCCTATGCAGGACTCATTTGTACTAATCATCACCATTAGCTTAATATTCCAAAATGGTGAACAACTCCTCTTTGTTTCATAAATGGGATACAACAATTACAAAATATAAAGGCATTGCTTCTTTCGTTTTATAATTGGAAACAAATACAAATGACAAACGGAAACTAATTTGACGCTTGAAATTTACTCATCAAAGACAGAGTCATATTTGCACGCTTTAATTAAATCAAACAGGAAGGATTCACGCAGAGTATTCATCCAGGAAACCAAACGATTTACTTAAATACCGATGGCCTTACGAATTACTCGGAAGACCCCGTAGAAGCTTTTCCTCTTCATAAATAACGATCGCAATGGGGGATCGTGTCGAATGCAATTAGTAAAAAAAGTAACACAAGAAAGAAAAAAAAGCCTCAAACGCGGAAGAGGCAAAGTTACGTCCAATTAAGCTAGTACAGAGAATATTTTTAGACAACCGGAGTTCTTTCTTGACCTAAGAGTTTCGTTGGTTTCTTTTTAACCAAAAATCTCTACATCTCTGTAAGGCGTTTTGTGACAACGTTTCAAAAGCAACACAATAACACAAGTCCATCAGAAAGAAAGGTCTGTCTGGGTTATCATGTTGAACCATCTCATCGTTCCTAAACGAAAAACTATTTTTATCTCTCGCTACTGGCATTCTTTAAGAACAGTTCTTCAAGTCCCTTTTCAGTAAAGGTAATATCTTTTCTGCAGAAAGAATTTGTTCCTTACGAGGATTATTTCTCTCTTCTTTTAACCGATCATTCAGCTGCTGCTTTTCTTTCAATGGAGGTAAGTAAGTACACGACACAATTGTTATTTATTCTTAGAAAAGATCGGAACGATTCCATATTCTTTTGTGGTCAAAACAAAGAAGGAGTAATAAGTCAAAATATTTCCGTAGTTAACAAGTTGGTTAGAAAGGGGAAAACATAAAAGAACTAGATAACAAAAGTATTAGGTTCATTTACTAAAAGGGGCATCTACAGTTTTATTTATAACTCTTTAAACCTCGTTATTTGCATTCCATTCTTTATAGTAAAAGGCAGGTTAAAATGATACTAGGAAGTAAGCTCGTAGTCATCATAAGCATCATTGTATTCAATTACTGTCAGTCCGTCAAGAACTGAGCTTTTCACATATTCTTGACTATTTTGGAAATCATTGCTGCTTATTTTCGTTCCAGTGATAACACTTTCCAAGTCAATCAGTTTAGGCAAGACGACAAATTTTGCTGGAAAAAATATGCCGAATTTTATCATGCAGCAAAAGTCAAACTAATACACAAATTATTACTACTTATTCAAATTATTACTACTTATTCACATTTAACTGCGCATTACGGATTATCTTCTTGTGGAGACCAATCCAATAACATGGTAATGAAATTGGTATGAATGTAATGAAATTGGTCTTAAATTTTCGCCAGATTATTATTTATCAACTACGGTTGAATACCATGTACAAAAATTTTCCCTGATGGGGGGAGCCACAGCATCCCCGACGGGGGAGCCCTGTCCCCCCCTCTGGCACCACCCCTGGCAGTCGAAGTTGAATTTTTTTCATTGCAGTTTTTTTTCCCCGTGCTCAATATAACCAGAAGTGACATTAGAGTCCGTCCACCCGAGGGGGTGGGTTTCCCCGACAGAGGGGCACGACCTGCTGTACAAGAGGAGGGGCGTAATTATGACCCTCTCAAATTTTCGCTAGATCCTTATTTATCTACAAGTAGAATGCGTGGACGGGGTACAAAAATTTGACCCTACTGGTACCACTCTTGCATATAAAAAAATCCCTTTTCGGCAAGCTTGAAGGCAAAGGTAGATTCCTTTACGTTAATGTTACAAAAGTCATGAAATATTACATATTGATCCATACAGACATAGCCAATGACTTTATTGTTTCTGCACATTGCAATATTTACACTGTGATTCTGTTTTCATGTCATTTAATTTTTTGCTATATCAAGGTTTTATCACTCCATTTTTTATTCCAAATGTTATGCTAGATTTATCGGTCAGCACATTGGTCAATTTTTTTATATCTCAACACATAATCATTCAGCAGGTAGGAGTCATAAAGAAATAAACATCTTAACAGTGCAAATATCTCCTAGATAACATTAAGCCAGCCTATCTGAAACAATAACAAGAAATTGACTCTTGGCACGAATGAAGAAAGGCTCTAGATTTAAAAATTAATTTATTTTATCTAGGTTACAATATAATTGTGCGAACATTACTTTGTCATATGGTAAAATCACATGACATGGAAACACTTAAATACTACTAGAATGGGCTCATTTAGAGAACTCCCTGGTTACAGAGATAATAGTCACTAAATTCTTAACATATACGAGAATAAAACAATTAAACATTGTGTGTGGAAAATTCAAAACGTGTTTTTAAAGCATAGAATATGAATGCAGCCAATTTGAACAGTAAATTTTAATCTCCATCGACGGTTAAAACCAAATACTCAGGCAGAAAATCCCAAACAATTTTAAAGTTAAGGAGATATTTTTCAATAGTAAAAAGGATAAAGGAAACTCTTATTTAAATATCTATCGTTTTTGGCTACTTTATATTGATTTTATTAAACAAATCGTGGTCCCGCCATGTTTTGTTAAATGTCAAATTAAAGTATTCTGTCAAAAAACCTATTATCAAATTAACTATTAAAATTATTTGATTAATTAAAATTAACTATTTACTTAATTAAAGTTAAAAATTAATTGTTACAAAACTTCACTAAAACCATTTTCATGGCTCATACTATATGCCAGTAATCTTTATCTTATAATTATCTAATAATTATATTAATTTAAATAAAAGTCACTGTGGCTATGTATGTATGTTCCACATCTTCTCCTAAACCACTGGACTGATCTCAATCAAACTTTTCAAACTCTTTATTTAAGAAAAGAGAAAGGTCACCTTCAACTTTTCAAAGCCTAAAAGATGCTTAAAATTTCACTTAATTAAAAATTAAGCAAGGCGTTTTTCCGCGATGTCTTTCATTTCCATAAATTTGTTTCTCTCATTTTAATATTTTTTTCAAAATTAATTTTAAACTGGATTCGTAACAATATTCTTGTTGATCAAAAATAATACGAAGAACTGTTTCCAGAAGGAAGAATGCCAAAAGAAAATTTTAAAAGTAGACGATTTAACAATTTATATCGGGACCAGCTATTAATTTATTTTCACGCTTTAAATTAATGAATAATTAAATAGCTAATTTAATTGTTTCAAAATATTCATTAAAACCTTTCATTGACTTTAGTAATTGTTAACAAAATTTGAAGTACCTATATAACAAATAATAACGTATGAAGAAAACGGATGCTTTTAAAAATCGTCTGGTTCAATTGATATTCTCATTTTAATTGAAAGCGTTTTAGATCAGAAAAGGAATTTGTGTATTATAATATTTATACAATAGTATTTTTCACATAGAAAATATTAAACATGAAAACATTTTAATCCGGAGCAAAGCCAGGTATATCAATTAACAGTTATAATTAACAAAATTTAACAAAGATATTAACTATAAATTAATTAGTCATAAATTAATTATATATTATACCATATAAAAAGTGAAAGTGGATGCGGTTGATGGAAACTCATAACTTCTATGTAATTCTTGCTGTCAAAAAACTTTCAATATAAAAGTAGTTTGTTATGATAAAGTGATAATTCCCCTAATTGAAATTTTCTTTTTATCTTCAATCTTAACAAAGCTATGGGGAAATGATAAATTGGGG
>BGPR01001257.1:76919-121420 GCA_013235015.1 Araneus ventricosus | reverse complement strand
ATTGAATATCGCTTTTCAGCTCATAACTTATAAGCAATTCTAGCAGACAAAAAACTTTTAGTATAAAAGTTGTTCGTTATCATAAGGTGATAATTCGCTTAATTGAAAATTTGTTTCTATCTTTAGTCGTAACAGAGCTATGGGGAAATGATAAGTTGAGGAGGGGATTGAAAATGGCTTTTTAGCTCATAACTTCTAAGAAATTGTGGCTATCAAAAAAGTTTCAGTACAAAAGTTGTTTGTTGTGATAAGGCAATAATTCGCCTAATTTGAATTTTCTTTCTATCTTGAATCGTAAGGGAATTATGGGAATATGAAATGTTCAGTCCCCCACCATTTCCCCCCCTTTTGAGCTGGTTAGCCCATCTGTGAACTCGGCCGAGATTTTCACCGTCCTTACAACATATCCGTCGCCAGTTAAAATCTAATCAAAATTACTCTAGTTATCTTGTTTACAAAATAACATTTTTTGACTTTCATGATATTGATATATATATATATATAAACTTTTTAACGAAGGGTGGTTTTGGGTTCTAGGGGTCATGATCGATGAAGATCTGCAGAAATTTTCCAAAAGTCGTGTCATGAGAACCATTGCAATAGGTAGAGTTCCTATAAGGAATCTACCTAAAATCATGGTTCTACGAAATACCAGAATAGGCCCTATGAACCAGAACAGATCTGACAAGAGGCGAATCCAGGATTTTGGTCTGGGGGAGGGCAGAGGTCATAATTTTGTATCGTCGTGACCTCATGGCTTATGTAAGTCAAAACACTTTAAATTTACTCACCTGACGATAAGAATCACAAAGGACACTACAATAGTTTCGATCATTTAATTAAAAAAAAAAACAAGGAAATAACTAACCAAAAAATGTTTTCGACTGCGTTAACGCTACAAGTACGAGTTAACGACAAGTATGACTACAAAAGTGGGAAAATTTTCAAGCATAAAAGCTTGTTGCCACTTTTAATTTAAAAAAAAGAGAGAGGGAGAGATTAAGAACACACAGGTGTAGTGATCTGAAAAAAAAAATCAAGAATTTTGGATTAGCTCTGGGGTCGGGGCTGCAGCCCCATATCACCCCCTGGATTCGCCACTGGGTCTGAGTAAGGTCATTTTAATTATAACCACCCTGCATTTTAGAAAGTGTGAATCAAAAACGATTCGTCGAAATAAAACAGACATTTTTAAATTGAAATTGTTCAGCGCAAATTAATCTCTCAGGAGGCGCATACCGACTTCTGTGTAAAATTTTAAATACATGTGCCACACAAATTTAAAATTGGAATCCATTTTGCATCCTGAAGGAGGCAACGCTTATGCCAACATGTAGTTGGATGTTACACGACAGACGGAGCTATTTTTGTCATGCGATAGTGGCATCACATGAATTGACTCCATTGATGAGGGGAACAACAAGCACTTCGAGTACGATTCTGGGTCTTCCATATCAAAAGCAGCAAAAAGGATGCGACAATATAACAATCAAAAGAAAGAACTGGGAGAAAAACCGAGTTCAATACGGCCAACATCGATGAAAAACGATAAAAAGGGATAGCAAAGTTACATATTTATCTATTGTTGTAACAACTTTGAAATAATAAAAAGCAACGCATTAATTTCAATTCTTTAATTCCGTCCATTCCATTAAAAAATCTTTGCATGAGAATAAAAAACGCGTAGAATTCTATATTAACCGTTTCCTGCCCCAGTACAATGTTTAGTTTTGCTAATGAGATGATATACTATTAAACAATTAGGATCGCTGAACTAATCTGCCTCTGATCTAATCACAGGGTTTCACTCTCCTTTCTCATTTAGTCATTCCATGTGTGTACATAGATTGATTGCCAATAGGGAAAAGTAAGAACAATAGCTTCATGAGTAGTCAACAGAGAAACCTTAGACTTAACTTACTAGTCCAGTCAAAGAAGGTTCAAAATGGGGGTGAAAAAAACATTAAATCATATAGTTCTGAAAATTCGTACACATGTTCGTGAGGGCCTTATGATGAACATACTAAAAGTCCCCGGTCCTGAGGGTGAGCTCGCGGCGTCATTTTGGATTTCATCCCCCTTTTTTAGTTTTTTTCCCGAATATCTCGAAAAGTATTCAATTTTCAAATTACAATTTATTTAACAAATTAAAGAGCGTGGAATTCCCTACAAATACATACCTTTATTTTTCTTCCAGTTTTAATTGTTTCCCAGATAATTGGTCTCAAAGGTTTCCGCCATCTTGGATTTCATCCTTTTTTAGTTTCTCTTGAAAATTTCGAAATCCATTCAATTTTCAAATAATACGTGATCAGCAAATTAAAGAACGTAAAATTCCCTACAAACGCATGCTTTTATTTTTGTTTTAGCTTTAATAGTTTCTGAGATAATGAGTCTAAAAATTTGCCGCCTTTTTTTGGCCTAAAATTTTCTTGAATTTTATCCCCCCCCCCCTTTTTGTGTTTTTCTTGAATATCTCGAAAACTATTTGATTTTCAAACTACATGAAATACAATAAATTAATGATTGTAAAATTCACAATAAATGCATGCTTTTATTTTTTCTAGCTTTAATAGTTTCCGAGATATTTAAGAACAGCTAAAAAGGAGGATAAAATCCCCGATTGTAGCAAATTTTGGAAATCCACTATCTCGGAAACTATTAAAGCTAAAATAAAAGCATGCGTTTATAGGGAATTTGACGCTCTTTAATTTTCTGATTACATATGATTTGAAAATTGAATAGAATTCGAGGTACTTAGGAGAAACTAAAAAAGGGGGATGAAATCCAAGATGACGCCAACCTTTGAGACCCATTATCTGAGAAACTATTAAAGCTGGAAGGGAAAAAAAAGCATGTATTCATAGGAAATTTTAAGCTCTTTAATTTGATAAATCAAATTTGAAAATTGAATACTTTTAGAGATATCCAGGAAAAACTAAAAAAGGGAGGATGAAATCCAAGATGGCGCCGCGAGCTCACCTCCCACCACCACCAGGACCGGCAACTTCTAGTATGTTCATCAGAAGCCCCTCACGAACATGTGTATCAATTTTCAAAACAATACGATTTAATATTTTTTTCCAACCCTTCATTGACTGGACTATCAAGATTTTTTACAAATTCATCCACTTTCAGACAAATTATCTCAAAAACTATTAAAGCTTGAAGAAAAATCAAAGCATCTATTTGTAGGGAATGGTACACTCTTTAATTTGTTAAATCACGTGTAATTTGAATACTGAATATTTTTCGAGATATTCAAGAAAAACTAAAAAGGGGGGGGGGAAGAAATCCAAGATGGCAGCAACTTTGAGACCCATTATCTGGGAAACTATTAAAGCTGGAAGAAGAAGAATATGTACTTGTAGGGAATATCACGCTCTTTAATTTGTTAAATAAATTGTAATTTGGAAACTAAAATTTTCGAGATATTCTGAAAAAAATAAAAAAGGGGGACGAAATCCAAGATGGCGCAGCGAGGTCATCCCCCCCCCAAGACCGAGGACTTTTAGTATGTTCATGAGAAGCCCCTCACGAACATGTGTACCAATTTTCAAAACTATATGAGTTATTTTTTTTTCAAACCCTTCGTTAACTGCACTATTATATTTTAAAAGATGGCATAATATTTTCGTGTTTCTTCATCCGTTCCTGTAATAAAAGGATGTGTGATTTTTTTTTTTCCCTCCAGCCCATAATCTACAAGCTAAAACATTTTACCCGTAATAACTGGGAAGTGTTTTTCAAGTAACAGCATTCGCAACAAGCGACTCTTTTCCACAAATGACAACCATTCACCTTCATTGAAGGTTGTTACCGACTACTTTTGAATTACGAGTTACGATCGCACAGTAAGCAGCGCGCACTTACAATAGTGAAACCAGGCTAGAAATTTCAATTTGCGAAAAATAACGAATAAGTTCTCAAGTGATCTTTAACGCACCACATAGCCACTCAATAGCGATGCTGACAATTCATGGAATCGCAAGAATCCACCGATTTTGACGGGACCGAGCCCTCGAACTTAGACATATGAGCCCCGCACCATAATCATCAACAATTCGATTTCAATAATATTAAGAAATGCATTATATTCTCGTATTTGTTTCCACTTTTTAATTATTATTTGACGCACATAAATGCACTTAAAATAACGGAAAGCAATGGAGACAAATGATGAAACGATTTTTTCCACATGAAAATCTGCAAATAAGAAACAGCTAACAGTCATAAAATGAAGCAGATTGCGCCACTCAAAAGTCTGCAAAAGCTCGGTTCTTGGAGGCCACACAGTAAATAATAAAAAATCTTTCAGTCATCATATTTAACCTCCTACTTGGTCGGATTTTTTTTCCCATTTCCGACCCCAAGAAAGGCATTTTTTTTATTATTATTGCTAAAAATTAATATATGCTTTATCCTGAATTTGAAAATGCAAAATATTTTTTGTAATTAAGCAGTTTTTACTTGACCTACTGATCATACATGTGATTTCCCATTCACTGATATCCAGTTTTCTCTGCAATACTCCCAAGTTTTAATTTAAAACAAAATACTCTCTGGTAATATATTTTTCAAATCTATTGTTTTGAGGTATTTAAGACAAATATCTGCATAAAAAGAATTATTAATAATATGTAAAAAATGTTTTTTTTAATGGTTTTACAAACTTACCATGAAAACAGCTTTACAATCTTTCTTGACCATCAGAACGTAAAAACACATTAAAATAATTTATTGCCTATCATTTTACTGCTTACATAGTCAAAATCGTGGAATATAACGAGAAGCGCAAGTAGCAATGAATTCACTTTCAAAGATGCAATTTTGCATTACGATTTCTTGCACAAATGAATGTGAATGACTCTTGACCCTGGAATATTCTGTGGAGTGATGAAGAGTATTTTTATTTAACTGGACAGGTAAACACACAAAACTGTTGGAGCTGGGTGAAAGATAATCCAAATATTATTCAAGAAATTCCATAGCGTAGAGCTAAAGTGACAGTATGGGACATTTTACAGCTACTTTTATGATAGGGCCATATTTTTTATTTTATTTATTGAGGATTCAACATCCATAGGACCCATTGCATGTTCCAGAAATGAGAGCATATATCTCAATATGATGCTAAATTCTTTGATTCCAGAGTTGCAACAGCAAGGCTGACTTCAAAATATGACCTCACACTACTTGCTCAGTTCAGGCTTTCTTAAAACTCCATTTAACTCAAGACATCTGATAAGTTGTTATTTTCAAACAATCTGGCCACCACAGTCGCCTAATCTCTCACCACCCAATTTTGGATAAGGGTGTTTTTTTTTTTAAAGACTCTGTGTCTAAAAGATAGATGTCAGACAGTCTCTGACCTGAAGGGAAATATTAAGCTTCACATCTGCTCAATCTCATAGGACACTTTACAGATTTCACAATGGAATGCCTGACTAAAAATAATGGTGTGACCAGTGAGCATATGTAATGCTATATTTATTTTTATCATCCCAGTAGAGTGACATTTTTATTTTTGTTTATTGATGTAAATTGCATCACATGAAATTATCTCCTTTTTTTTCTCTATTGTTTGGAGCCATAGATCCAGGTTTAGAGCCTTCTGAATTAGCAAATTGTAATTTTAACAACAATGAAATAAATTTTCCCGTATTTATTTACCAAACAATCTGCAAAAATCGCTTTAGATAATGGCGGAGAGCCACCTATTGACGAAAACTTTAACAAATGTTGCTTTTTTTAATGTTTTTCACAGAGCACACCGCTTGTACCACATATACTTTTGTTCAGTTAGAGCAATAAAGCTAGCTCTAGAGCCTTCTGAATAGGTAAACTTTAATTATAACAACCCTGTATACAATGTAGCTTTCAATTAAGAACTTGAAAAGTAATTTAGAAACTTATACCCAAACTATAACTACAACGAAAATTATTTACAAAAACCATAAACTTTTGCATTACTTTCAGAAAAATAAAAATATCGATTTTCTATTTCATGAGTCAGCAATTCAATAATACTTACCTAACACTGTACATTTCCCAGGGAATGCTTAAAACTTAAATACTGACAGAATTTTAATAATCCATTTCAAGAGAAATCTAACTATGGTTGCCACAACATAAATGTAAAGTAAATCGTTAAATATTAATGCATTTTTAACCATTTTCCCATAATGCAGTAGAATGGGGGAAAACTGTTTTTTAAATAAAATGTAAATTTATTTTGTCAACCTTTCTTAAACAAAGGGCCGCAACCCTAGTGGGGTTATTTATGAACTTTGGGATTCCAAAACAATAACAACATATGTTTCTGCCATCTTTAATTAAAATATTTCATTAAATATTACAAATAAACTTATATCAAATTTCTTTTTGCTTATCATTAATTAACACTTCATCTTCCTACTTTGTTTTCATGAATACATTTCAAACAGCAAATTAATTTTTTGTTCACAGATGGGATATTTTTGCAAGTGAAAGGAGGTTGCAAGTGAAAAGAGTTCAAGCCAACCTGCTTTAGATCACATCGAGAACCTAGAGTAGCGATCCTTCAAAAAATATATAATGCATTAAACTGACAATATGGATTCTTCAACCTGACAAAGAGCCAAAAGATTAGGTGGTTGTAAACGAGATGAATGAAAAAAAAATTATCAAGTAAACATATGAATACTACTAAAGTAGAGATCCAGAATTTGGCAGAATGCCAAGCAAGAAAAAAAAATACAAGGTAATTACAAAATAAGTACTTTTAGTGCATTAAAAAAGTAGAGAAATGACAGTTCTACAAGGTCCTGAAGCATTTTTTACAGCTGTTAAGTCAGCAAATATTTTAGCACAGTATGAAACATAGAAATACTTAAGTTTCCACACAGCCTCCTTACTATCATGCATCAAACTCTGCTGAACTTCATGGGTATGTCTATTCATGTATTAGAAAACTTGCACAACAACAATGTTCTGTAGATTACTGCATAATCATTTTTTAAAAATTACTTACAAATTAAATGACATCAGCACAACAAAAACTAAAAGCCAATAACAGAAATTCATTTTTCATAACGTATGCAGCCAAAATATTGCATTAAATTTGAAATAGGTATGTTAATTTTAGTTAAGCAATATTAAACAAACTGATAAAATTTATCGCTACTCAAATTCAGATTTAATATCAAATTTAAATAAATGAGTTCATTTACAATGATTTCTGAATTTCAGCAAACACGGATAATCATTTCAACATTTATGCATGCAAAAAATATTTGCTAAACAAATTTAGCAGCAGGATATCCAAGGAAACTGGAAAATGAGTTTTTTACCCTCTGAAAAAAAACTGAAATTATTTGATACATAGAGTGCCAAAATGTTATTTCCCAGAAAATTTAATTTCCCCTGAAACATCAACATGTCTTTTCAAATATACCAGATTCACCCAAAGTTTTCTATGAGAACATATAACTTTTGAAGGGAGGTTGAAAATATTTTAATAACTATTTATTTTAACCGGCAAGGACTTCAGTATACAAACTTTCATCTGAGTGTATCTGTTGAAGTAAATTTCCATATACTTAACATTGAAATTTTGACTTGACCTGGCAATTTACTCATTGTATAAAAAGCAAGTTTTTTAAAAATTTTAATTTATTATTTTTTTATTTCACAGCATTTTAGATCTAATGAATCTAAAAACATCATGATCATCCACCAAAGACCACATAAAGGGGGCCAACGAATGGTGCAAGGAAAAGCTTATAAGCTTTATAATATTAGCCTGTAGTTTAGAAGATTCTGAATGGAAATTTCAACTAGTTTTTTGCTATAATTTTTTATTGATAAACACAATTATATGCAAAAACACAAAGAGAGAGCAAAGAGGGGTGTTATAGTAATAATGTAAGAATTTAAAATTAAGTACACTATTCATTCTTGAAAATTTAAAACAAATTTTTAGAAATTGTTATACTACATCACAATTTCCAGAACGAAAGTTACGGAAAATAAAATTTACAGTCCAATAAAAATTTTACAGTCCTACTAAGGATTTGCAAATTTTTCACAACTTCAAAGCTCACATACACAGGACATAATTGTGCAAATGAACATTAATTACCATAAAAAAAATAAATCCCTTGGATGTATTTTGTATTATTTACCTCTCTTTGACATACATGATTTCAAACCAGTTTGCTTGAGTATTTTATGTTAATTAGCATTAAAGAATATGATTTCTGTAATTCGAAAATTATTCTACAACACCTCATAAAAAAACATTTTAGCAATATTTTATCAACACAATAAATGGATACAATATATCACAAAAACAATTTATGCATTGTATTTTAGTTTGGTTTTAGATTTCCAAGGTGCAGCAAGTGCCACTATGTTGTACCAAACATATGATAAAAATAAATTATCATCATAAGTAAAAAGGTGTTCGAAGTATATCAACACAAAAGCTGTGTATTTAAAAAAAATAGTATACAACTCCATAAAAAGCTGCTCAGTTAAACATTAATGACTTGTAAAAAAAAAAAAAAACCAAGAACTTGTCGAACACCAATTAAATTTAAGAGCATAATCTCAGAAATCTTAAAAACTCAAAAAATGGATCATATAGAATGCTGCTAAGAAGTAAGAGTAATGAAGTTGTTTGAAACAATCATGGATGGTAGCTGCTGAAACAAGGGTACTATGTTAAGACTATGTTTAACTCAAATGAAACGGGCATAAAATTCCTAGCGACAAATAATAATGAGTAAAACTTCTATGGTTGATGATAAATCTAGTTAAAACAATATTTTGTTTTTGAATGAAGAATTAATACTAATTCTATATAAGAGGTTTTACATTACCAAGTTTATTTTAAATTCTTTTCTTTTTTCGGGCTGGTTCTACCACTTTAAATGAAAGACTCGTGCAACATTTAAAACATAGGCAGGTATTGCTTTGCTCATTAGTCAAGTTTCTATAATTCCATTATTCTGCTTTAATAAAAAATTTAATACATACTCTAAAAGAAAACAGAAATTTTTAATGATCTACATTTCAGATATCCGGCTGTATTGCTACTTTACTAAGAAACTTACCTCCAGATATATAGCGTTTATTTGCAGAATCACATCTGCCTTTCTTTAGTGGATTAGGGGCAGATGAAGACCTGGTAATGAAATTTGAAAATGCAGCTTTCTTTTGAATTTTCTTTAGTACTTTAGCTCCATGTTTTAATTCATAACTTTTCTTTGGTTGAGATGCTTCCAAAATATAAGGATCATTCAAAAACTCCAAATCATTTTGTGAACTGTAAAGGAAACCAAGGACATAAAATTATTACACTTTAAAAGTTGATAAAGAATATTTTTATTTAATTTCCTACAATATTTGATTAGCTTTCAGAACAGTAGAAAACAGATTAATCAATTTTTAAAATAGCATAATTTCATAAATAATTTATACCTGCTTCTGTGTTTTAAAGTTTTGGTTTTCCACTGAAATTTGCCTTTGGTGTCGTACAAATCACAACCAATTTCTTTCTCCAATCCTGTTTTATCACAGAAATATAAATATTCTTCATCTAAATCTGAAATAAATAAAATTTAGAACTGAGATTTAAACTTTTTCTTCACATATAGAAAAAAAACATCTTGCAAAGAAAGAATACTTCATTTCTATCTCTTCATTAAGGGAGAAAATTTTATAATTTAACCCTCCAAGCAGCCCTAACCAATTTTTTCTCTTTTCATGTTCAGTTCAAAAAAAAGATCATTCTTCTTTATTTGTATACTTTCTTAAAATTCCAAGAATCAAAAATTCTTGAGGATCCCAAGTTTCCACTGCTTATCAAAAACAACACCTTACAAGTTCATTTCTAAGACCTAAAAGTTATTCAAGTAAAATAATTGGCTACTAGGAGGGTTCACAATCTGTTACTTATATATATAATTCAGAGAATCTTATTTTTGTATAAATTTATAGAATATCAATAAGATGCTACTGACGTTCTAACATAAAGATATAAAATTGATACAATAGGAAAATCTTTTAAGAATCATGTTAAATTCTATTAAGTTGAAAGGAAGAAGAAATCAAATTTTAAATAAGAGTATGCTCTTCAAGTTAAAAAATTCGGAAAATACATTTTATTGTAACGAAATTGTCTTGTGGGTTACATGAATGCAATCCAATAAGCAGGATTAAAAAAATAAAGCTTTTTATTTTACAAATATTCCAAGCAAAGAAACGTAGCACAAGTATTAATACAGCACTAGTAAAAATTCACAACAGAGACTACCAATAAATCTCAACACAGCGCTCAAAGGTTTCTTCTCACCAGCTTGCTTGCTGATCAAATTCCAACTGACTCTTCTTGGCTTGAGAGCTTGCCTTTATACTTTTCAACAGGAAGTGAATTCATTACGTAGGAAGTGACGTAATCTTTAGAAAGTTCATGAAACCAGTAGAAATAGCTTGAAAGTTCGAGGTCCTTCTAGAAAATTCTCTTTGCCGCCAAGTCGCCAAATTTATCGCCAAGCTTAGCACCTCAGGGAAGCGACTTTATAGCTTCGTAACACTATATAACAATATATATATATATATCGTATATTTCTGAATATAAGTCAATCCGTGTACAAACTGAGAGTGTGTTTTTTGTTCAAAGATTTACACAAAATTCAAAACCTGTATATAAGCCGAAATGGAAAATGATAATAAATAAATCCTATAATTTTCAAGCATTTCGACATTAGGGTAAAAATGTTGCCAAACAGCAGGCGCCAACAAGGATAGTTTGAACTCTGGTAACCCTACCTGAAGTTAGCACATTTTCTCCATTCATTTGGTGTCTTGTCCCCTAAGCTACGACGCCTCCTTCTCCCCCGCGATTTCAAAATGGGTTCCCCAGCCCTGATTTCCCTAGAATGATTCCCGCCAATCCACTCCCTTCCCCATTTTGCGGTTTTCGCTTTTGTGAGAGACAGTCACTCCCCTTTACACACGATCACATTTCAGTTTTATAGCCTAGCGTGCTGAATGAATATTGGACTAGTTGAAAATCCAAACATCGGAGGCAACCCTACACTGCGGCAATTCTCATTGGATTTTACCAAGCACAGTGTGATTGCAAATGTCCCACTTTGTACAGCAAATTTTAAGCTGCAGGTGATTGCGTTTACCGAAAATTCCGACAACAATATGGCTGCGCGGCAATTCAATGTAATTGAAAAACAAGTTCGAGAGTGGAGGGAAAAAAGTCTCAAATTAGTAAACATGCCAAAATTCAACCTATGTTTCTTGCTATGGAGAAAAAACTCACCTCAGCTAATGAAAAAATACTTACATTTTTTGCTAGATTTGCTGATCTGTATATAAGCCAACCCTCATAGTTAAGCTTAGGGAAAAGTTCCAAATATTCTCGGCTTATACATGGAATATATAGTTTAAAAAAACAGCTTTGAAATTATTTGAGTAAAATTTGCATTTAAATCTCTTATATAAAATCTCTCATCAAGTGATAGTAACTTATCACCTAATTGAGGAACTTGTGGTAATAAAGTCTCAGAATACAGATACAAAATTATATTTGCAAAGATTAATGAAACATTCTCAATTTTTTTTATCCAAGACCATACTGACACAATACATTTACAAGTATTATACAAACAAAGTTTAATCACTTTCAAACTAAAAGGGGAGTTAATAAGTTAAGGGAAGTTAATATGAGCTTCAGCCTCCCAAAGTAGGTTCAGATAAACAGGGATATGGGTACTTTTCCATAAATGGAACCCAAATAAATTGGTGCGAAAACGTTGGTACTATTTTACGTTTTACCAACAAAAAATTGCATTGCAAAGAATTGAATGTTGGCATAAACATTTGGTAGATTTTTGTCTGGGGTTCCATTTACAGAAAAGTACTGAGAAATGTACATAAAGTGTGCAATTATAGCATTTCATGAAACACATATATAAAACAAAGATCTTACAGCCAAATTTTATTATTATTTGGGAGAATGAAATTCAGAAAGAATTTACTGAATTATTTTTAGCATTAATAATTTTTAACATACTAAAACAGGGGTGGCGAACCTTTATGTATCAATGTGCCATTTTTTTCAAAAAAAAGTTTAATGAGGTCGTAGACATGCCGTCAACTAGTACCGTCAATGCTTCATAGTGAACTTTGTGCCCGAAATGTTGTTGTCGCGTGCCATCGCCATTGGTTCGCCATCCCTGTACTAAAATGTGTGGCCAATAATTTATAATATACTAAAATATGTGCCCAATAATTTCTAATATACTAAAATATGTGGCCAATAATTTCTAATATACTTATTAAGAAAGAATATACAATGCAACAACTCACAACATGAAAAATACATACCCTCTATAAAAATCTCAGAAGCTTTTGAAACAGTTCTGAGTTTCAGAAAAAACTTATGATAAGCCATAGATATCATGAACAGGTGATGACTCCTGTAATATTAAAAGACAAGACAAATCAATGCTAGAATAGTTAAACACACACTGATTTATAATTCACTTCACTTGTGTCACACCATATGTTCACTTGTGTACACAAACAATTTATTCCACATTACAAAACACTCACCTGCCATTTATTGCTGTGAAGAATCGATAAATAACTTGTTTCCCTGAGTAGCTTTCAGCCCTTGGAGAGATGCAAAAATATTTTTTACAAAATGAGATGCGTTTGATATTTTGCCATGGATAAAACTGGCATGCACTTCTTTTCCCAGCAACTTTTTCATAAACTTGAATGCCAGTGGACTCGATTCCCAACCAAACTGCAGATGTATAATTCCGCTTATCCTTTAAAAGAATGAATGAATTAAAATATAAAAAATATACATTGTAATTTAATTTATGAAAAGGTAAACTTAACAGCACAGTGAAAGCTACATTAAAAGCTTCAAAAAAAATTTACCTGAAAAACTTTGTAAAAATGGCATCCATATTCAGGCAATTCCATCAAAGCCTTTAAGGAAATAAGACAAATATTTAATGAACAACAAATTAAACACAATTTGTTTAACACGTCTTAAGTTCATCTGGGGGGACAATACAAAGTTTCCCTGGATGTGAATGGCAACACACAATGCAATAATTAAAAATGTTAACATTTTTATTTGATATGAATGGCAATTTGCATACTTTAATAATTTTTGTAAGTACGACATTGTTTAGTTTATTTTCACAGCATAGTGAACAAACCTGAGTGTAGGGAATGTAGACAGAGATAGAGAATATATAGAGATGACAACAAAGACTTATTTGATGAATTTCTAAATATTTCAGGTCGTATTTACCAGTATACCATCCATTAATTTTACTTTCTAAGAGAGTTAAATGTCATTTTCAAATGAAATTAAATTGAAAAGTTCAAACATAAAACAATTTTATGTTTGTAGTACAAAATCATATTATGATTTGTAGATCACTTAATCTAAAAAACATACAAAATTAATGTAATATTATTATCAATTTAATCAGCATTTTAAATACAATGCATTATAATTAATAAGCTGTGAAATTCTGTATTATTAAATCATGTTTTATTTTGAGCAAAGAATACATTTTTTAAAAAAATATTAAAAATCAGATAATTTACCTGAATATATTTCAGTTCAGCTAACTCTTTGGATATTCCTTCCAATTTAAAATGATGCTCATGCAGTTTTGTTTTAGCAACACTTCTGTTTAATCTTTCAATAGTGAAATAAGGTAAATAATGTTCCAACAGAAAGTATTCTTTGCCATATTCAGAAGAATCATAATCTCCAAATTCAGCTTGCAGTGACAATCCACCAATAGATAAAGCTACATTATTATCACAGCAGTAATTCCCTTCCAAGAAATCATTCCTCAACTGAAGATAATAAAGATGTCTTAAACTAGGAGTCCTGTTCACAGAAAAATAAATGCAAATATATTCAAAAATGTAAATACACATATAGATTTAAGCAACATAATAAAGAATATCAGTTGTTATAAATATTTATATACTGTTTATCATAAACATATGCCACACAGTGTATCTACACCAATTTAATTTAAGTTTCAATTAGAGCAGTTAAATTAAATTAGTAGTAAATTTGTTTTGTTAACCCATTATATGCCAAAACTCTATTTTACTTTTCCAAAAAAAATTACATTAATATGGTAACATGAATGAAGTATGAAAGAAAATGCTACATTTGAATTTTTTAATTAAACTAATTAATCAACTTTTAATTAGAACTAATTATATTTTTAATTAGAAAAATGATTTTTAGTGGATTTCTACTTTTTAAAGCAGTCAGCTCAACATTCAGATGCAACAATGAAAGCTAAAAATTGCACAGTATAGGCGAAAAAAGTGTCACAAAAAAGGGAGAATGGTAGATAATGGGTCAATACAAATAAATTATTTCTCAGAATAAACTCTCTCACAGGATCAGTAATAACATTTACAAAATGGCAGTATTTCCTTCTCTATATAAATTGTTCTTGATATCTATATTTTTGCAAAATTATGATCAAAGCTGAAGAAATGTAATTTTGAAGTATGAAAAAATTAAAATAAAATTTCTTTTATTTATTTATTAATGTGCTTAGAAAAAAATGTAAATTTGGATACATCACTGGCAAGTATCCATTCAATTATGCAAAATACTGTTAAACAAATTTTTAAAGTTATAATGTAAAATTGTTTGCAGATATATTTCCTCTTGCAATTGTAAATACTTGAAGATATGGATAAATTAATTCATTCTTCAAATTTTTTTAAATAATCTCTCTATCATTACCTGCAATTAAAATCATAAAAATAATATTATATAATATTTTGAATTAACAATATATCAATAGAACTGGTATTGCCTTCAAAAATTCTAACATTAAGATATATATATAAAGCCTTTAACAAACATGTCAATATATACTTAAAAAGGTATGAAGTGATAAAATTTACTCTTATAAAAATGCATTAATTTTTATGATTAACACATCATTATCGGTAATGAAAAAAATATTTCAGTTCAGGCATTCAGACATAAAGTAATAAAATTAGTAATAATTTTTTAAATATTAATCATTTTATGTACCTCATTAAATGAATATCATTCAAGTAGAATTTCACCCTCAAATGTATCAGAATTCGATTTCTTGAAAGGGCTGAACAAGAATGTAATAAGTCAAATATTCTTTGCTTTTTATCAATAAATATGTGCTCTTCTCCTGTAAAAAAAGAAGAAAAAAAGCTTTAATGACAAATATCGAAAGAGCAGTTTACTATACAAATTTCCACTAATAATCTTGCAGTAAATACAATTCAAAATATTTAAATTCTATGCAAATCATATCAAAAGGTACATCAAATTTGTAACAATATAAATGAACAATTACTAAGATACGAATCCTAACTTTAAATCAGAATAATAATCTTTTTACAATTATAGATTATTTTTAAAAGATAGCTTCTGAAATAGCTTTTAGGAATGAAAATGAAAACCTACAACTATACTAAAAATAATCAGAAAACTAAAACAGAACACATCTAAAATTTTTAATATTAAAATGCACCATACATATAGGTGATGCAAATGCAGTTGATCACTTCCATGTTGACCCATGTTTATCCGTCACACTGAATTCGCAATGATCTTAACTTTATACCTAATATCTTCAGACACTAAATACTAATTTCTTCTGTTTCTCAGCAATTTATGGTTATTTTAATAAAGACAATAAATAGATTCATTTTGCAAAAACCCTTCCAAGTTGCTAGGATGAAATGCTGTTTGTCATGAAGCTCAAAAGAAATATGAATGTTACATATTAGATCAATTGAGCAAATTCCAAGTAAATTAATCTTAATTGATAGAAATGTCCTCTAAGCAATAAAAGAATTGTACTAAATATAACGATATAAACAGCAAGAAAAAAGATATCTCAAGCAACTTTTTCATTGCATGCAAATTATGAGAATATGTCCAAAATGCTTGTAGTAAAAACTATATTGCGAAGGTTGGGTGGATCAGAAATTTATTTACATGTCAGCAATCACATATGATTTGCCCCAAAAAAGATTCTAACTACTGAACATATCTGAGAAAATGTCATTTCTTGGTGTCTCCCCCCTACCCTAGCTACTTTGTTCAGAACAATTCCATAAAACTATTCAAATCAAACTTTCTTTCGCAATCTTTCTTTGGTACTTAAATTCTATTAATATGTTTTAATATCCCTAGGTACAAGTCCGTCAAAAAAGTATTCGAAAGCTGCTCTTTATTTTGACACTAATTATCACCCAATGAATTTGTAAATGTCTGCCGCCATAGAAATGTGCCCTCTATAAGTATATATAATATTATCTCATGGAAGAGGTCGTCTTCATATTTAGATTTACAAAAACTCAATTTTTTCAAATAGCAACACCTAATTTTGAGTACATATTCAGATTCTCCAGATTAAATTAGCTCAAATACATATAATATTTTGGGTCATTCCATGTCAAGTGATCCAGAAAAAAAATAATTGGTTGTTTGACCATTTTATAATCAAATGATTTTTTTATGCTGATTCCTGCATGATTAGTGAGTCCAAAGAGACTAATTTAAAACGTTCATCTTTTTTTTGAATTTCGATGGCAGCCATTTTTGTTTTACAGAACATGCCGATTTTTGCGTTTGTAGGGGTTTGCGCTAACTTATATTACTCGGAACTGGTGAACCCGAGGTTGATAAAACAAAAACCAGTTTATACAGGAAGATACAGCCTTTATTATCATGTCCAGTACATATTTAAGGAAAATTGTATTCCAAATAGCAAAAATCAGCTTAAAAGTTCGACTTTAAAAATGACATATTTTCGATTTTTGAAGGCATATAATTCCCAAAAGGAACCTGTTCTCCATATTACTTTTGTGAGGGATGTGTAACACTAACAAGATCTCCCTTTAAAACTTCAAAAGTATATTCTAAACTCAAAGGATTAACTTTCCAGCATTTCTAAAAACTTTCTGCTGCATTTTCCACACATAAAACAAAAACTCCACTGCCAGTTCTTAGAGATGGTTTGTTTTGGTGCCCATCAGTCCCAGGAGACCACTTTTTGAGTTTTCCCCCCCCAATAAATGTGTGTAAAAAGATTCTTCCATTCCGTTTCTGTCTCTGTGTAGGTCGAAAAAGTAATTTTTTTCTCTTTTTACGTCTTTCTTCTTACGATGTTGGCCAATATCCAAAATTTATTTCCTTTGAAATGTTGCAAGTAGAGATCCAGCAATGGTCTTTGAGTCGCTAAAATTAATACCTTAATGTATTACAAAAGTACAAGTATTTACAAAAAGTTTTAACCCTGACATTTGCTTCTTTTAAGAGTTACAGGCTTTCAAAATCCGAAAATTTCAAAAAAAAATCAAATTTTGACACCTTATATCAGGGATGAGATTGCCAAAAAAGCAAAAAGCCTGAAAAAATGTTCGAATGACATTTGAGAAATAATACTTAAGAATTTCAAGTACAACAAATATCGTAATGGCTACTGGTATTAAAGCTATCCTATTTATATACAATTTTCCCTTAATGAGTAAAAATAGTAAGAAGTAAAAAGAAATTATGGTACCATTATAAAGCACACATTAGTAAAACATTTGTTTGATGAAATTAATCAATGTGTATTCATTTTTAAAATAAAAATCAGATATAATAGTCTGGGTAAACATTCATTGAATTGAAATTTGGAATATAGAGAAAACTGTTTTAGATTAAATGGAAAATAAACAACACAAACAACAAAAGAAACACAAAAAATGTATTAACCATATTAGTTGCCATTTTTTTTTTTAATATAGTTCTCTCAAACAGATCTTTTATATTATAAGAAGTTGTTTTTCTTTTTTTGGATGGTTGCCTCTCTTGTTCATTAGTAACTATTTGATTTGAGTTTTTGGAGCACAGATCTTCAGATATATTTTCCGTACTTATTTTGAGAAAGTTTTATTCGATTAAAAAAGTCGGAAAATTTTTGAAAAATTGAAAAAGTCGGAAAATCCTCCATAAGTCGGGAGAATCTCATCCTTGTTATATCTTTGTAGGGCAAAGTTTAAAAATCTTAAATTTTTACAGATAAACCCTCTGTAGTGTATTATACCGCTATAAAAATTTCATGTTTGATATTTATCTACAAGTCATGTTAGAGGACTTTAAAAATCCCATAAAAAATGCACTTTTTGCCGCAAATGATGGAACATTAATTTGACCATATATTATTTTTATCATTATTAAATTATAATATAACCTCAAGTAATATTTGCAATTAAAATTTCAATTCAAATTAATGCAAACTATCAAATTAATTCTTATGGCATTTATATTTTCAATTAATGCACCATTTGGTGTATTGATTTTAGTTCGTATTTATTCTGTTAAGTTATAACATTATATTATGTCATGTTTCTATTTATAAGATAATCTCTTAAAATGCAGTAGGGGCCTAATCTTATTCAACAAAATGTGGGGATGTTCAGACATGTTCACAAACTTATGTGATAGATAGACTTCAACAAAACCAAAGCAAGTCCAAGCAACCGCACACTAACCAAATATTGAGCAGCAAAAATGTTAGAATTTTGTCAAGAACATTTAAAAGGAATCACCTTCACTTACATAAAAGATGAAGAAATCATTCAACATCATAACAATAAACTTGACCGATTTGAAAACTCTGTGGGAATTACTGGTACAAGGAGTTTTCATTGTTTTGTTCAAGTGTCAGAGAGTAATCTGAAGTGCTCCATTACTTCAAAAGCTGCGGAATATGAAATTCATTCCACTACAAAAGCTGTACAAATAACAATTCACACAAGAGATTCTATTGCATGTGTATATGATGGTGGCTGGCAGAGGTGAATGGCATTAGTGATATAAATAAAGATGTGCTTGTAACATTTTATCATCCCAATGGACCAAGGACAGCTTTCAAGAAAAGGAAGAAAGGCCAGACTTGGGTGCCCATGAATAATGTTTTAAGGAAACTAAGTGCCTTAGAACTTAGAACAACTACTGGACGGACACATAACATTTCCCCAAAACTAAGTGAAGAAATATAACTTCTAAATGAATACAAATCAAGGTAAAAAGATAAACCTGACTCAAGTGTATAGTATGTCAATACTTTTGTGGTGTTAGTAGTTGTAAATAATATATCAATAGTTTTATTTGAAGTTTTAACAATGGTGTCCATAGTAAAAACTGTGTTATAAAATAGTGAATAGAGAAGTCTCTATTATACTGTGGAACTTGAAGTGACCATGAAACATATTCAAATTTTTCAAGTTCATTATACATTTAAATGTGTTCACAAGCTACTTCATGTAAAAAGTTAAGTTTATATGTATTAGGTAATATTAGTTGAGATCATATTATAATTTATTATTGATAAAAATTTTACTACTCAAATTAATGCTCCGTCATTTTCAGCAAAAAATGTGTTTTTTATGGGATTTTTAAAGTCCTCTAACTTGACTTGTAGATAAATATCAAACATGACATTTTTACAGCAGTATAATACACTACAGAGGGTTTATCTGTAAAAATTTCAGATTTTTAAACTTTGCCCCAACAAAGATATAAGATGTCAAAATTTCTACTTTTTTTTTTTTAATTTTCGGATTTTGAAAGCCCGTAACTCTTAAAAGAAGCAAATCTCAGGGTTGAAATTTTTTGTAAATACAGTACATTAAGGTACACATCCCCCACAAAAGTAATATCGAGAATAGGTTCCTTTTGGGAATTATATGCCTTCAAAAATTGAAAGTTTGTCATTTTTAAAGTCAAACTTTTAAGCTGATTTTTGCTATTTGGGATACAATTTTCCTTAAATTTGTACTGGAGATAATAAAGGCTGTATCTTCCTGAATAAACTGGTTTTTGTTTCATCAATCTCAGGTTCACCAGTTCCGAGTAATATAAGTTAATGCAAACCCCTACAAATGCAAAAATCAGCATGTTTTGTAAAACAAAAATGGCTACCATCGGAATTCAGAAAAATATAAAAAATTAAAATTAGTCTTTTTGAAACCTCTAATTATGTAAGAATCAACATACAAAAAATCATTTAATCATACAATGGTGTAGCAACCAGCTCTGAATCACTTGATATGGAATGACCCTATTGTAATTTTGAGTAAATGGTTGAGGAGTTTCGAATAATTGAAATTTGAGTTTCCTAATGTTAAATGACCATGTCTGTTTTTTCACTATATTTCAAAATACAATGAATCTTTAACAATAATTCTTTTTTTATATTAAAATACTTGATAAACAAGACAAAAGTTATGCATTTTTTAAAAAATTACGGTATATTTTAAAATTTTTATTAATTTTTAAATTTATAAGTTACAAATTTTTGAATAGAAACACAAAAAATTTAGATAACAATCAAAAGACCATGACCTAAAACCTCACTGTTCAAAATTTCAACCATTTCCGTCAAGTAGTTTTTATGATATGCAGCAATAACCAAAAACGTTCAGAACAGCCGGATTTTTGCTTTCTTAAGGAGGCATCTCAACTTTACAAAAGGATTCGCTGACAGGAAAATAAAATCTCTGAAATCACACAGAAGATAGAGAATGTCTTCCTATGTTACTTTAGAATAAGAAAAATTCTTTTCTTTTTAAAATAAGTGTAAATTTGCATAAGAAACAAAAAGAAAAATCGATACATGTAACAGATTCTACTCCTCTTACATTTCAAGAAGCATAACATTTAAGCCACTAAAATGAAAAATGAAAGCTCTTTATGGTTTTAGAAATGTTTTTTAAGGTATTAAATTGATAAAAATGCAACGAAGAAAAATTATATATAAAGTATGAGTTTATATATTATTAAACGTATGAATAAATACAACATTATTCAATGAAATTCCTTGTGTGTGGACAATACAGTGTTAATTGACTTGGATAAAATACCTTTTTTAAAAAAATGAAACAAAAGCTTAAAATGTTTCAACAGATTAATCGTTTTCATTTAAGAAGACGATTAATCTATTGAATTACTAGTACAAAGTGATTAACTATAAAAAATTAAAAGTAAAAAATTCTTACAAATAATTTTAAATATCATTTGAAAGAAACTATTTTTTTTATTGGAAAATCGTTTGGTATCGTTCAGCACCATTCCACTTTTTTTGTTTAGTGTATAAAAGAATATTTCAGAAAAAAATATGTCTTTCATTTCTCCAGCTGCCCAAAAAGTTTTAATGTCTAAGATTGCTTCTTTACATATTAATCACTGAAATTATTCAGAATTTTTTATTATTTTATTAATATGCCATAAGAAGTAGACAATGCAACAAAAGGCCAAATAATCGATGTTTATCAATTTGATTTCTCACAGAGACAAATAAGTTGCCAGCTTGAAATCAATATATTCAAGGTTTCGTCACTGATAAGAAAGTAAATAAAAGATTGAGATGTCATAAGCAGTGTCATAGATTCCATGCCAGGTCGCATACAACAGGTCATTGATAGAAAGGATTACTATACTTCTTAATAAATTGCAACTAGTTAATGATTAATATATATATGCATATAAAAGTTTGCATTGTTTACCTGTCATGTTATTACATAGAATATAACGTATAAAAATATTACGTAATTTTTTATTGTGTTTTAATTTAAAATCATGCCACTCGAATTCTTTTTAGTAACATTTCATAGTCCCAAACGGTAAACTTTGAAAAACACCAAATATTCTTAGAGAACATTACTCTATTAACAGCTGAAATTAAAAGTTTTAACATAGTGACCTATTTTTTACATTGGCATATATTAAAAGAGCCCCTTAATCGTTTTTCTCGTATATCGTCGGCTAATTTAAACAAATTTACTTCAAATTTTATATCTGGCAAATTTTTATTATGCAGAATCACTTAAAAGATAAAAAAAATTAGGGGTTGCCATTGGAAAGTTTGAAGATGACTCAAATATAATTATGTAGATGGCCCCATATGGAAATGCAGTTCACATATTTTTAAAGAGGACATACTCTCAAATTGAATGACATAGTTTCCTTTTTATAGATTACGAGAAATAAGAAATGTCCAAATACTTTTTGACAGACTGTACAAATCTTTTAATATGTTTTCTGTTTTCATTATTGGCGTTTCAAAGAGGGGAGATAAAATTTGAAATACTAAAGAATTTTATCACATTGATAACATAAAAATTCCTCTTATCAGTTATAAATATACAAAGATATGTTTATCATTGATATACATGACTTCATACAAACAAAAGATTCATCCTATGGGCACAGTTAGGCAAATAGGAACCAATTACATTTCGTGAATTTGCAGACCACATTTTAAAACTGCACCCAAGACTGAGCAGTTTGTCATGCAAAACCGAACTGACTTCAGGAGTTGTGCAACAGACTACTTAAAATGTAATAAATAATTTTGGACCAATGCAGCACTTGAATTTTTTCTGTAATGTTTTACGAAAAAGGTTATATCTCAATTGTGTGGATTGGAGTTGGTTCCTAATTGCATATAACTGAATAACCATGTCTATATAATTTAGATAACAGTTTCATTCACTGAAGATCTATAGAAATAATTAAATTTTGAAATATTTTTAGTTCCAGTACAAACTTTTTATCAAATGAATAAGAATATCAGGATAGCGACAAAGAAAACTGACTTTAATTAGCAATATTTAAAAAACATTACAACACTTGCAAATTTGATGAGACATCTGATAAAAGAAAGGATTTGCAAACAAACAAAATATCTTAATTACTTCTTACCATACATATATGCCAAGCCAAATAAATATCGTTCCCGAAGTTTGAGATGCTCAGCAACAGATTGATATAACTGTTTTCCAGTAACTGATGGTATACACTCAATATCCAGTGAATCACCATTCAATAGATCAATAATTACAGTAAAAGCAGAAACGTGAAATTCCTGAGGGGAAAAAAATGCATTTTGTAATACATAATGGGATGCCAAAAAAATATTCTTTTCGTAGTTGCATACAACTTAAAAGACTGAAAAAAAAATGGAAATTCATTCTCTCATTTATTAAATCACATAAAACATTCAAATTGTATAATTACTCATACTACATATTCACAGTGTATTATTAGATTATTGTATGATTTTTTAAGTCCTCTAAATGAACAAGACAATTCAATATTATTGAAAACAATACAGATAATAGCAATAAAAAATTAAACAAAAGTAACAGGTCATTTAAATTTAACCTTTTTCAGTAGTCTTAACTGCTAACTTTAGGTAAAAATTTGATGGTCAATGAATTATTATTAAATGTTTTGTAATGTACTATTCAATATGTTCCAAAAAATGTATAAAGTAAAATAAATTTATGGTTGATGTCTATACAGGATTTTCAAGCAATAATCTTTACTTAGTAGCTATAAACTAGTAAGAAATTTCAATACCAATTAAGATGAAAAATTAAATCAAAATGTAACATAAATATAATGTTTTAACGAAGAATATAACTTAAAATGTGGCATGCAATTAAAAGCTTCATGCATATTTTGAAATATCAATAAAAATCAAGTTCACACAAATTTTCTAAAAATATTAAAAATTATAAATCTGCTCAATTAAAAATAAGATTGCCTTTACTAAAAAGTAAAAACTGCAGATATCTGCTGAAAACAAGAGTTTTATGTAAAATTTCACCTGATGTAATTTTTTGGAACCAAAACAATACAATACTAAAATAAGCATACTTCATTAACAGTCACAATAAATTATTAGTGCTGCATGAAATATTCATTATAGATTTAATGTATCTGAAATACAGAATACAATGTAATAAGAGAAACTAACTTATGATGATAATCCAGGATTTTCTTGCCTAAAAAAATTAAAATAAAAAAAATTTTCAATATAAATAATTGACCACTTGTTTTGAAGTGTGCAAGAAGAAATATTATGATAAGTAATAACCAGTAGTTAACCCAAAACATTAAATCAGCAAAATATAAAGTAATGTATTTACTTACTTGCTGATAAGACCAAGCATTGGCCAGGTCAAAAAAACAAAAAAAAACAAAAACATACCCTTCAATTTTTCAGTAAAAACGCAATTGATTTAATGACAATAATACTTATGCTTTGTTTCAAATAAAATATGAATAGAAATAAATTTCACTTTAGAGGTAATTCATTATAGAAAGCTTCCGTTGGGGTAGGGGGCTACCTGGGTAATAAAGAATTGAATTGTTCTGATTTCGAAACAGAATGCATCAGATGCTTTGAATTGAAGCATATTATTTTTCAGAACCCTATATTTCACAGACTGAATAAATAAAAATACTGTGTGTCTATCAGTTACTGTTTTGAAGTAATTTCAAAATTCACTGAAACTTGGCCCACACAAAACTCCATAATTTTTTCATTCATCTTTTGCCTAAAAATACAAATATAACTAGTACACAAGTGATGTGGCAAATATTACACCAATATAATTTTAATTATTTTTTCCAATAAATTACACATTTGATTATCCTAGTAAATAACAAAATGCGATATTTCATTTAAAAAAACACATTCGAACTTTTAATGTATTCAATAAAACTGTGCCATCTACTTCCAAGGAGAACTACTGGTTAAAAAACTTTTCCTGGACATGTGATAGCTTCACACTGTTTTTGAACAAACAGTGCAATTAAGTGAAATATGTTCTTTAGAATTCATAAATTATAAAACATTTTGTATTATTTCAAAGAAATAGACTGAATATATTTCAAATGATCTGTGCAAAATTTGGAGTCTAAGGTTTCTTACATACTATAAAATGCACATCAGTTTCTTTTTTAATTATGATAAACTAGATTTTTTTTAAAAAAAAAACTTATCATGAAATTTAAAAAAGCCAGCCATTTTATTCTGAAAAAAATCATGGTGATATATAATAGTATTTCAAAAAGCATAACCAAAACAAAAATATTTTTAAAGAAGGAAATTTAAATGGGAACTAATACTAAGAATTTTAACCATCTCTTCAACTGCAACAGACTACAAGCATTTTATTGCTTTTTTATGATAACATTTTCTTAAAATGATAATGTTCATATGTATTAGATTTTTTCATGACTCTTGCTACGTGATGCAACTCAAATATAAGCAAGTAATATATATCAATACCAAAAATTTAAAATACAACTTACCTTATCTGTACAAAATGGTGAAATTCTAGTATGAGGTTTTAACTGGTTAATGATGAATTCAGGTCCAGCTAAAGACTAAATAAAAATCAAATTTTAGTTGAAACCATTATAAATCTAAACATATAATGATTAACTGATTCAAGATTACTAAAACTCTTTTCCAAACTTTCATTTTTATAAATCTCCAGCTTATAAGCTTCTATAAATCTGTAGTCCAGAAAAGAGCAATACATGCACTGTGATTTGTGAAATAAAAATATTCATTTACTGTTTTCATAAGCTCTTTTTCATCATGTTGTTAATCATTATTTTCCATTCTATTTAAAAACACTAAATACAGCTTGTGGAAAATAAAGGGATAGTAAACATAGGCAACTAAAGTTCTTCCATACACTTTCATGGCAATTCAGGCCCAAGAAAAAAAATCGCAACTACACATGCAAGATAAAGATAAAAGAAATCTACCCTACAACTTTGATTTTTCAGGATTTTTTGATTATGGAAATAAATGGTTTTTTGTTTTGCAGATATATTTAATGAGACAGTACAAGTCTAACAATTAAAAAGTATGTAAAATTCAGGAGTGTAGTGGAGCCGGCACAGGAACGCCATTCTGGCACTGCTTTTTTTTTTTATTTCTCATGAGAAACAAATAAGAAAAAAAAAATTTAACATCCTTAAAACAGTACAATTTTTGTCACCCAGGTTAAGGCGTTCCGGCACTGCTTATTTTGCGACTACACCACTGATGAAATTGTTTGAAGACTTCTTTCTATTCAATGAATTTACAAAATATTCATCTGAATTGTGTCATATATTTGAAGCAAACATTGCACTGATACACTAGAGACTTCTAATGTAATGGCAATGAATATTGACCTGAAAGATACATCATAACAATCTAAAATTAGTAAAATATTTATTATTTCAAATAATTAAAATTCATTAATTATTCAAATAATGCCAAAGGTAAAGATATTAAATAAATTTGTTATGCTTGAATTTTTCAATATTCTGATTTTATGAACTCATCTGCTCAAAATTTTGTACTTTTTGTTTTTAAACCAGCGGGAGTGGTCTCCCCTAAACTTTCTCGTATACTCCCAACACATGTAGAGAAAACTAGAATAATAAAAGACGTCAAATAAACTTCCGTCGCAAGTAAACCAAAGTTGGAACCACGCGTGGTTTGAAGGATCAAAACAAATTCAAATCCCCTGCGCATTCTTTTGCGCAACAGGACCTGGCGAGACTCCCTAAATGTTTGCTTCCTTACAAAATCACGCCAGAATTGGTTTTTGGCAAACTGCCAAGTTTCGGAGCGTCCCTTCCTTGCACAGGCATTGCCACTAGTAGGCATGCGCAGGGAGTTGTTTCAAAACTGAACAAGTATGCGATTATACAGACCGACAGACAGTCAACCCTTTGACGGATTTGGCCCAAAATTTTATACGGACCTACATTCATGACGATAAAACTGTGTATAAAATTTTATCCATTTGGCTTTTCAAATTTTTGAGTTATAGCGTTCGCATGACCCCGAACATACAGACAGACAGACTTCCCGTTGACGGATTTTGTCCAAAATTTGATAGAAACCTACAAATTATGTTTAAAGACCACATACCAAATTTCATCCCCGTATCTCTAATAGTTTTCGAGTTATCGTGTTCACAGACACACACACAGACACACATACAGACACACACACAGACACACACACAGACAGACATAATTCCAAAATTGTGTTTTTCGGAATCAGGGAGGTCTAAAACGTGGAGATTCGTCAAAATCTCGAGTTCGAATTTTTTGACGATTACAATACTTTCTCTTTGTATACTTCGTATACGAGAAAGTAAAAAAGTGAGTTCAGAGTATTAATATTTAAGTAAATATAGAAAAATCATTATTTCCATTTTTCAGATCAATACACACAAAAGAACACAGATAAAAAAAAATTCTAAACTTTAAACTATATATTGAATATAAGTTTAATAACAACATTTTGTTTTTTGATTAAAAGATAAGAACTTCAAATCACTCTAAGAAATTAATCTTATCAATGTGAATGTCTTGGTGAGGACACATTCATATTAGTAGCAATTATATAAAACTTTGAATTAGAGAATTCTTATATTTTCTGCTTGATATTTATTCTAAATAAGCAAAAAACAAAAATTGTGAATAGTATAGATTTAGTATATAAAATCAGAAAATAGATGCATTTTCCAAGTGAAAAAAAAATCTAACTTACATGAAATGCAGAATTTTTAGAAAATGGCTCATTCAAAGCAATTTTATCAATGTTGTAAAAAGGCTTTTCACTACTTTCACTATCGAGAGATGAAAAGGACGAGGAACTTAGTCGGGATCGAGATTTGGTTCTGCAAAGAAATTAACATAAAGAAAAGTGCACCGATGTTTATTTACATTAAATATAAAAAAAGAAAAAGACCTCCTTTATGAAGAGAAAAATAAATTTAAACCCAAAAGTTAATAACCTGGTTTGCTATTTTGTAATAAAACATATATTACCATTCAATTTTCAAAACAATGCGTAAATTTTGTAACAATTTATCCATTGTATTTAAAATTTAAAAAGCAAAATTAAGTGCTTAATCTTTCACTAATATAATTAAATAACAAATACAGCATACATCATCAAAACTTACATGTCATTTCTCATAGCATCCTCATTCTTTGGCTCTTCTTCATATGACTTAGAACAAATGGTAGTATGTTTGGGTCTTTGAAGCAATAATACTAATTCAGCAATTGTTTTTGGTTTAAGTCCTATGGAAATTCACAAATTAAATATTTTTTTTTATAAAATTACTATTTAATGAAATTATTAATATTACTTTTGAGCAATTTTTTTTAGTGTAAATATTTTAAATGTTGACAGAGAAAAGTTCTGCTTCCAAAACTACCAATTCAAGAGTAGCATAACTCTTCAAAATAAGCAGGAAAAGAGTCTGCAGCCACAAATCTTCCCAGTTAATAATACACAGAATTAGGAGCAAAGCTATTAAAAGAATTAAGATACCTGATCATAACCAAATAGAAAGAAATAGATCTATACAAAAAAAGTTAAGTTAAGCAAAAACAGACCACTTGTTTAAAACTGCAGATTTCACAATATTTTATACATATAAAAAAATCTCAAATGATTTTGAAAGAGTAGCCGTACTTCTAAATGAAAATTTTTTTGATTATTTTCCTATTGCATAATTTGCTATTAGAAAACAATGTAAAATAAATCACAACATAGAAATAATAGTGTGTAGCTTGTTAAAGGAATAAATATCAAAATAAATTAAACATATTTCATAAAACTATTGTAATACATAAATATAAGAAGGTCATTTGTTACTTTCTATGTTGTTGATACTGATAAGAAAATTTCAATATTCTGTATAATGAATACTTTCAAATACAACATACCAGTAATAAGAAGTGGATTTTTATCCACATCAGCTGTGGCAACAGGCCCAATATTAATACTTAATCGTAACAATTCTAGCATTTTTCTTCTTTCAGTTAATTCTTCATACACTCTGAAGATTGACTGGTGAGCTTTGTGATCCTTCCAAGCTGAAAGAACTTCCTCTTTGCTACGAAAAGTCCTCTTTGATTTTCGTATTTGCTCAAGAACTTTCCTATATGCTTCCTTCCAGAGCTCTTTTGGAGTTCTCTTCTTACTTTGGGAATTGACATTTGAAGAAAATTCTGGATGGTAGCCAAGTCTTTGGCCATATGATAAATATTTGGTTGAATAATCTGTGTCTGGTTCATCTTCATCTACATTTTTAAAAAAATAAGGGAACTTTATAATAGCAAGAATATATGACATACACAATAAAATGAATACATAATAAATTATAAGAAATTTATATTTAATTTTTTTTTATGCTATGTATAAAAAAAACTGCATAATAAAGGTGACATAAAAAACTCGCCAAATGTATATGAAATGCTAATAAGTTGCAGAGCGGACACAACTATTATTTTCTTATCACAAATTTAGCCTGCCACAAATGAAAACTGATGCTGCAATTTCAGTAGAAAAGTAAACTAAAAAGTATTAGGTTTTAAAAAAAGTCAGCTTATACCTTTATAATCTTCAAAGTCATTCTCTTTCATAAAATCTTGATCTACCTGAGCTAATATTTCATTCTAGAAGAAAAAAAATAAATGAAATACAAACATGTTACTTTGCAGTATTTTGAAAGAATGATCTTTCCATACAAAAAAGAAATTATGAATTTTAACACATTCACTGCCACTGAAGCGCTGGCGTGTCCAGAATTTATTATCTAATTCAGAGGTTCCCAATCTTTTTTTCCTTCGTGTACCCCTTGATAAGTCTTTTTTTTATTTTTGAGTACCTCCTACTGTTATACCCCGCCAACCATCCCTCAGCATAAAAAAAAAAGTTTTTATTAATAACGCCATGGGCTTACGTTAGCTTAATAGACAAACGACTCTAATGAACTTAATAAAATTTGTGAGATTGATTTTTGGACTTTACATTTTGTTCCATCTTTTAAAAATAGTATTAGTTCAATGTTAAAAACATTGAAACAGCACTTAAATAATTTTGCATTAACTTATGATGTGAGGTAAAAATTACTCAATTACTAGATATTAATTTATTTTTTCCTTTTTCTTAGTACTTTCTGATTCGTAAATTTTTACTTTTAATTTTCATACGAACACAAGGAAACAAAATACTAGAATATTATGGTTTTGTGTTTTCCCTTATTACCAAGATCACTTTCGCATACCCCCAGGGGTACACGTACCACAGGTTGGGAACCCCTGATCTAATCAGATTACCCTTTCTCTACTGTAGTTAAGATATAACAGAGAAGGAGGTATCTAATTAAATAGATTATTCAAATCTTGGGCGTGAATAGTGGCAGCGAATGTGTTAATAAGCATTCTGTGTCAAATTTTTAAAAATAAGTCTGAGTACATAACATGACTTTGTCAAAAATTATGCCAAGTAAAAAGATAACCAATACTAATGAAATAATATTAAAGTCTTACACTGTATCATATTCTGTATGCACATGAAAATGTTAAATAAGAAACGAAACTTATTTAACAAGCAAATGAAAAATATATAGAGAGGAACATAATTTGGAAAATACAGTGAGTTGGCATTTTCAATAGAATGCAATGTTTTTAAATTGGAAATATCATGAAAAATAATCTGAAAATTCAGGTTTAAAAATGAACAAATTTCCTTGAAGTCTTAAACTTCTGCATAGAGATTTTATATATTTACTTCATGAAGTCGGCAGACGGGTAAATTTAAAACATTATAGTTAAACATTCTGATGAATATGTGTTTCTATTATTATAGACAGCAACATTACTATAAAAACATCAGAGTTTTGGTTAACCATTTAATAATCTTATGAAATGTATATTATGGAATGAAGCCATTTTTCTTTTTCACATTATTCAGCCTGAATTAAATACCTGATTGATATACCATGCACAGATATTCCTCCTGCACATAAAATTATTCATTACATACACAAAATTCAAAATGAAAGAAGAAAAAAAAGGTCTTTCTCCAGAAGAAGTTCAAGTAATTTGAAATGCTGCTTTGTGTGTGTGGCCTGAAGTATATGCTATTAACTTCAGAACTGTGAAAAAAATGTTTACTAGTCTTCTATTATAGTTTTTATTTCCATATACTCAGTTTGCATACAGAGAAAAATAAAGGGAAAAGCACTGAAATGGCTCAACAAAAATATATTTATTTGCAATAGAGGACAAAAATCAATACATACAGTGTCCACTCTTAATTGTGGTTAAACATCTAATTTCTAAACCATTAGAGATAGGCATATATTTCCAGTTGGAAATATGCTTTAAATGATGCAAGGAATTACAGAGTAAAAAATAAACCAATATTTTCGAAAAAGTTTTTTTTTAGGATTTAAAAGATTGATTCCTATAAACCAGGTAAAATGTTAAAGAATGAAAACTGAATGAAATCTTAAACGATTTCAAATGGAACAATATGCCTCGAAAGATACAGACAAACATAATTTCTCTAGTATTTAAATATATCCAAAATGAATCAAAGAAGAAAAGAAAAAGAGATTAAACCTTTCACTTCAGATTTAAACTTTGAAGCCATATTATGTAAATAGCTCCTTGAAATCATATTTTATTTTTTCTAATCTTCTCTAACTAAAGATATCACCCATTTGATTTGAAAAAGGGTTTTTTGGGATTTTCAGCTACAAAGGCTATTATCCCCTATTCATTCCAAAGTTCTTTTCAATTCGCAATCAAAAAAGAAGGAAAAATTGTCATCAATGTTCTAGAACTACAGCCGATTTGATTCGGTCAAGACAAAAAAAATGTCGCCCTCCTAGAAGGGCTTCCAAATTTTTTTTTTTTTTTTTCCCATATCAGCCGTATACTCGACTATCAAACAGTATAAAAACGAACAAATTAATAGAATTATCCGTCGACGCGAAGCAAAGGGGTTATGTCGTCATGCGATTTCGACGGAATGCATGTTGGGAAAATACGTCACGTGACCTTGATTAGAACCGATTGAAGAACCGTCAAGAGAATTTTGAGGCGAAAATTTTTTAACACTTCAGAAAAAAAATAATTAAAATTCAACCAACTGTTCAATTTTAACCATTCTTGTCTTAAATCATGGAGAAATGTTATGTTTCTTACTTCAACAAATTTCAAATTGATAACAAAATTAGAACGGCGGATGCGAGAAATTGAAATTCCAAACAAAGTTTTTTAAGCTTAACCGACTATTTTTAGAAAATTTTTCAAAATTCAGTAAATTATGTCAGAAATTAAAAACTAATTTCATTAGAACGGAAATCACATGCTCTTTCCGATGGTGTATATATTTTTGTCGTAAACTTATTCGAAACTATTCTATTAAGAAATTAGTGTGAAAAATCAACCAAAACAACACAAAACATTAAATAAAAAATTTTCTAGATTAAATTTTAAAATTTCGGCTTCGAAGTGCATTCAGTCACCATTACGACTACCTGTGTGCCAAATTTCAAGGTTGTAAGTGCGATAGATTCGTCTGGACATTGCACACAGACACACAGAATGCACACACACACAAACATTGCCTTTTATAAGTATAGATGTTGGAGAGTCAATTAATATACTGCTGCAAAAAGTGCTAAGTCTAAATTTTTATACAGTTCAAAGGTTCATTTAGTCATATTTAGTAAAATAGTCTTGACACACTAATATTCTAAACAAGAAATAGTTTCATTCTTCTGCAACTAAAACTGGCTGAGTTATGAAACTTTGAACTTCAATATTTTAAGCCAATCAATGGCACCCTGAACAAGCACTGCCCATTAATTGGTGGATCTTCTTCAACGCAGCCATTGAAGTGGTCTAAAATCTTTCAAAATAGTGATATTTAAAACTTCATAACTTGTTCAGTTTTAGTCACAGAAGAGTGGAACTTCCTTTGTTTAAAATTTTAGAATGTCAAGAATATTTTAATGAATATTACTAATAAGACTGGACGACTATATAAAAACTTAAACTTCGTAATTTTTCCAACAATATATTTATTGACTCAAACATCATAAAATACCTTTTTTTACATAATTTAAAGCATTTTTCCAATTGGAAGTATATGCTTATCTCTAATGGTTTAGAAACCAGGTATTGGGCCATATTTAGAGTAGACACCATGCAGAGCTTTTTTTTTTAGTTAAAGAAAATCAGAACCAGAAAGAAATAATAAACAAACTGTTCTTTGAAATTAGATCAAAAAGGATTTTCTATACATCAAATAATACTACAAAACACGCAATATTAATAAAATACTTGGGCCTAAATTAATATACCAAACTTCTGTGTTACGTAATGCAATACTAAAAAGATATACTTAATTTGAATACTTTAATGAAGAACAAACAAAAGCAAATGTTAAACTTTGCACACTATATAATTTAATATTATATTTTCAATGCGATTTTATTTATTTCAATGCCAAAAATCTCTAAGTTATTCTTTATGCATTAAGAATTTGCAAGCAAAATTTATAAGCCCATTAATCCATGGTCCCATTCCCAGTGGCAGAATCACTGCGACGCTGCGTCGTACGTCGCAGATTTTGGACAGTGTCTGCAGACTATTGTAAAAAACTTATCGTGCTCATAAAATAAATCGAATCATTAAAAATATCAAAGTTATTAATCACGCTTGCAAAAGAACTTGACAATGATTATAAAATGCACATTGAATCCTCTTGCCCTACAGCACTCATCGCCCCCCCCCCTCGTCCCTATGCTGAAAGGGCTCCCCTAGCGATTGCGATTTGACCTTGAAGTACGCTAGTCGCCTCATATCGGTATTGGTCTCGGCCAATGATTTCTACGCCTTTCATTCCAATACGTTTCTGGCACGGAGCTTTGGGTTTCTGGAAATTACAAGGCGTTTTTACTTTGAGTGGAGGCGTAAATAGATAAAATTCATTGATTTGATTGCGATGGTTCATTATTACGAAAAAACTTAAAGCAGCATTATTTACACCAACATGAAAATACACCTCCGAAATTTCAATCGATCTCTACGTCTGCAATTCAATCATTTTTTTACAAACAGGAGCGAAAAAAGAACAAATTCTGAAATTGATGAAGACGAGGAACAGAGTTCAAGCCAAGATTACCCAATTTTAAATGTTCAAAGACCGATATTTTGGGAGATGAGGAAGAAAAAATTATTCCAGAACAGATGGACACTACCAAAATTACCAAGGAAATTCCGGTTTCCCTCGAGTCGCCCAGTCACAGTGTCACAGAATTTGCAGCAGAAACTAATGATAAATCAGATAAATGTGCTAATAAGTTCCAAAGTTTTTGTTTCATAAAAAAAGTAATTATTTATCGCATTTTAAATTAAAACCATACAAGAAAGACATTTTTTGACATAATTAATTTTTTTAAAAAAAAATAAACAAGAGGCATAACTTTTTAAATAGTATCTAACATATTGAAGAATATTTCATTTATATGAGCTAGTGATGTATTGTTTTGAAAAAAGTCACCAAAACAGAAAGACACCAAGTACTGTATCTAAAACGGAAAAGTACCCAAATATAATTTTCTGCATAGGTATTTGTGTAGTATGCTTAATTTTACTTCTGAAACAACTTCATACTTCATTATTGTTAATCATCTTCCCAAAGAAAAGATTAATCTTCATATGCTTTTGTTTATTAATTTATACAATTATATTATACAAATAATAAAGATGTTATAATGTTTTTAATTTATATTTGTCACATTTTAATAGTTGTAAGTTGATATAAGTATTTAAAAAAAAGAAAGCAAAATATTTATAGTTGTGCACTTATTCTGCAGACTATTTTTAAGAGACCCAGCCTCCGTTGCAGACTGTTGAAAAGTATTCTGCCACTGGGGTCCCATTTGAACAGAGGTGTCACTCCACTCTCCAAACACAATAAATATGAGGACTACAGCAGAATGCGTCATCAACATGTCTACTTTTCATGTATACCAGTTTTACAATAAAGGAGAAAAAAAAAGAGAAATGTCATCAAGTTATAATTTTAACATTTTTAAGAGAGCAGCTATCTACAGATAGAAGAAATGAAAACAGAATAAAATAATACTAGAAAATACGATGAGTATATTTTTTAAAAAAAATGAAATTTTAGATGTAATATTTTAAATAATTAATTTTATTTTTTTAAAAATAACAATTCCTGGTTATCCAAGATATCATATACTTTTCCAGGTGGCACATATTATAAGTGAGAGAAGCTTGAACACACAATTCTGATATCAATTCCCGCATTTCAAAAGGAACAATTATATAAATGATCAAACAAGAACCAATTTAAACAATGTTACTTAATGACAACCATGCAATTACCAATGCAAAACAGTGTGGTAGCAAAGATAAATGGTGCCCAGGGCATAGAATGTATTTTTCACCTGCCTTGTAGTCCAGCCTTCGCTATGCCACTGTATATAAAAGTCAAAGAGAAAGATAATAATCCAGTCAACGAATGAAAAAAAAAAAAAAAGAAAATGGTGTAGTTTTGAAATTTGGCACAGTTGTTGGGGGTAGTGTCTTAAACAACATACTTAAAATCTCTGCCAATTGGGGGTGCGGGGGTACAGGGGGTTTAAAGGGGGGGCATTTTTACTTTTTCTTGAATATCTCAAATTATAGGTTCTATCGAAAAATACTCAATGACAAAATTAAACTGCATAAAATTCACTACAAAACTAATCCTAAATTTTCTGTAGCATGAAATTTTAGAAGATACAGGGGGATTTAAAAGTTAATACTTATTAAATTCCTTATTGTAATGGTAAAATCAATTAAAAGTAATGAAGCAACAACTCTTAGAAAGGCCTCATGACTATACAATAATTATACAAGGGTAGTATTGTATGCGTCGAGAGAAGTGGAGCTATCAGGGCGGGGGGGAGGGGTACAAACCTATTTGATGAACAGTTGTGTTCCATTCCTCCCCTCATGTCAGTTTCCCACCACAAGATCCCTTCGACTTAGTCTTTTGGTTCTGTTAACATTCCAAATTATTGTATTTAGACAGTATCATCCAAATCTACATATCTATGCTGAGTTTAACTTGAAAGCTCGCAACCAGTCTGCCACAGTTTCACAGAAACATTTCCTTGTCATTGAAGAAATAAGACCAGGCATGTTCAATTACTAACACAGAAAATGGCTGCTAAAGAAATTGAAACAAGAGTCACTACAGGGGATGCTGATACTTTATTGTGGTGATATATGTTAGAGATGGATTAAAGAAAGTTACTTCTCATACCAAGGGAAAGATGTAGACCTAGTCGTGTTACCGATTGCTTTGGCACCACCAGAAAGTAACAATTATTTTATGAAGCCTGGTAAGGGAAAAGTCGAAGCTGATTTTTTTTTTTTTTACAAGAAAGCGGCAGAAAATTTTTTTCTTTTAAACAAACCATCCACCTTCTCCATTCATACAGTGGCTGCAACATAACACCAGCTATTTATAGAAAAAACAAAGCACTATAGTTACACTGTTCAAAAATCAACTGAGCTACATGAAAAACATTGCTCACATCTTTTATAACCCCTCATCAACACCAAATGCTATCTTACAAACCGGTGAGAAGATGTTCCTAGTACAAAGCAACTACTGATGAACATAATTTGAATAACCGTAGATATGCAGCATTTCTCAAATCATTAACCAAGATCAAAGCTGATCTTTCCTCATTTCCTCCAACCAAAGGAGCGGCAGAGCAACACACTTTTAGCAATGCGTTTCTGTTTCGGCACCTTTAATGGTACCTGTACCAAAGGAGCACCTCTAAAAGAATAGGAGTTCGGACTCGATAAAATACTAGAAAAACATGGTGAAATTTAATTACGAGCAAGTGTAAAAATGGGTTATGCACATTTTTATGTAGTTACTAGCTGTACCCTGCCACGCTTCGCTGTGACACATTATGGTTGCATGGATGAGAAATGAGAAACAAAACAAAGCATATGTTTCAAAAAAGTTTAATTTTGCAATACTTGTGGGTATACAATATTTTTTGTTTTACCATTATTTGCGTAGATATAAAGGCTATCTGGTTTGCCGACACTGGAACACGCAACATACAATTGTCCCTGTGAGCAATCCACACCTAAATCTAAACCACACAATTCAAAAGATTGACCTTGAGCTTTATTGATTGTGCTTGCAAACGCCAATTGAATTGGGAATTGCAATCTTTTAAATTTAAATGGTGTATCGGTCGGGAGCATGGGAATTCGAGGAATGAGGACATCTTCGCCTTTGAAAGGCCTAGTTAATATCGTTGCTTCCACTATGTTGTTCATCAATTTCTTAACTGCGAGCCGCATGCCGTTACAGAGTTTTGGCTGATTAACATTACACAACATGATAATTGGCACACCCATTTTCAATTTTAATATGTATGGTGGCATTCCTGGCAGATCAAGAGAGTTCAAAAACTCCGATGGGTAATCAACTACTTCATCTGCTTCCACAACGGTGTCTACTGATTTATATATAATTTTCCTCACTTTGAATGCTGGATTGTATAAAATTATTAAGTTGATAGATATCTTTATTCTTCGCGGCAAGGACAGCTCGTTCACTGAGCCAGTTGTGATTCCTATAAGTTTTCACTGGAACAGAAGGAAGGGATAAGATTACAACCTCTTATGGCTCTCAGAGCTCTAGGTTGAAAACCTGCAAATGCAAGAGGGCAAAAACTTTTATTAATATTTTTTCTGCCCACCATGATGACAACAATGAAACACGGGACAGACAGTATTGAAAAGTTGTAAAAAATTATTTCTGTCCATATCTCGTACAAAACATAACCTCTACTTACGATTTGGCGAATGGCGCAGCTCAATCACACAAAAGCACCTCGATTAAGGTGAATATTTAAGTCAGACAAGGGAATTTGCGACGTTTGCGAATTTGTCAGTGCGACGCAAGGGAATAAGATCACTATTGTTAACAATGCCATCTATTGGCAAGTAGCGGTAATGACCGTTGATAAAGCTGTTTTCTTGCTGTCGCAGGTATGTTACTGACGCAAGAAATAGATAAAAACAATCTTTGAAGCGGGTTGTATATCGTGTCAAAATTTGAGCTAAATCGATGCAGAACTTTTTGAGTTTTTGAAGCGACATAACATTTTTATATATATAGATGTATATATATATATATAATATTATGTTATAGATGTATTGTAATAGATAGCCGCCATTTTGAAATAAAAACTTTCTTTCATAAAAATAAAATTCACATTTTCAACAGCTTATTTCAATTACGTACTTTTTCAAACTGCTATAGTATTCTAAACTATTCATCCTATAAACAATGTGTAGGTCTACTTTTGTAGGAAATTTAATGTAGTTTAATTTTATACCTAACTTTTTTTCGCTGGGGTGCATAATTTCAGAGATATTTAAGAAAAACTCTTAAATCCCCCCCCTTTCAACCCCCGTACCTCCTGTTCGCCCTCCAGCAGCGGGGACTTTTAGTATGTCATTTAGGGCACTCTCCCCAACAACTGTGCCTAATTTTAAAACTACACCATTTTTTAAATTTACAATTTGTTGACTGGCCTACGAGTAGGAGACTTGTGAAGGGAAAGGAGTGTGAGGAAAGGAAGGGAGCATAATTGTCATCAAATGGGTTTGTCACCCACCCGCTCTGACATATATAATACAACCCTTGTATAATTATTATATAGGCATAAGGCTTTTATGAGAGTTGTTGATTTAGCACTTTTAATCGATTTTACAATTACAATAAGGAATTTTATAAATATTAATTTTTAAAACACCCTGTATCTTCTAACCTATTGATGCTACAAAAAATACAATACGTAGAACTTTTTTTGTAGAAAATTTTATGTAGTTTAATTTTGTAATTCAGTGGTTTTGTTGAATATGTTTTTCCGAGATATTTAAAAAAACAAGCGCCCCCAGCAAACCCATTACACGAACTCCACCGGTAGGGAACTTTTAGTATGTCGTTTAGGACACTACCCCCAACAACTGTGCAAATTTCAAAATTACACCATTTTTTTCTCTATTCATCGATCTTTGGCTTCTTTCATTGACTGGACTATAAAGCAATAAAACTGATCAAATTCAGCCTTTCAACAAAAATATACTTTTTATGAAATAAAAGGCAATCAAGTCACAATTTTAGTAAAAAGACAGAAGAATTTAAAAAGGTTTTAAAAAGCATTTGTGTAAAATTTGTCCAATATATCAGATACTTCTCCACGCGGTAAATATTATACATAGAAAAAGCTTGAAAGCACAATTCTGGAATGGATTTCCCAATTTCAAAAGGAAAAATTATACAAATGATCAAACGGTATCTGATTTAAATGATGTTGCATAACGAAATTAACCACAAAACTGCCTTTGCAAAAACCAATTAGAAAAATAAAGGGAAAAAAACGGTTTGAGATTCAGAATGTTTTCAACAAATAATACACCAATTTTACAAAATAAAGGCCAAAGAAGACACAACTTTGGTATAAAAAGGTTTTTAAAAAGTACATGTGCAAAATTTAAAAGATGCCTAAAAACCAAACATCTTATCTAAATCTGATTTTTTATAAAAAAACATTATGCAAACATTCATGCATTGCAGTCAGTTTACAGCTAACACAAAATTAACAATAAAAAATATTTAAGCAATAGTCAATTCTTAAAACCAGAACAAATCTAATGCAATATTATAAATAAGGTTACTCTTACACATAGAATTAAATTAATGAAATGTATATGTTTGTTAATCAAATATCATGCATTTCCAAATAAATTATAGCTTCAGAAATTTGTAAATACATTAATTTATTTTAGATTGACTTTACAAGCAAGGGAAAAAAATTACTTCTGGTAAACTTCCTAGAACTTCCTGATGTAACTTTGAAACTGTTTTCATGAATGCAAGACCATTCATATATTTTTCGGCATGTAGACTGCAAACCTAAATAAAAAGTGATTTATTTATTAAAAATTCAAATACCTACTGCCTGAATAACTTATTTAACAAACAAAATTTTTATTTAAATACACCATAATAAATGTGATAAATTTATAATTTTCAATACAGTTGTTTGAAAAAAAAGTGTTGGTAAACATATTTAGCAGGTATCAAGATAACACAATATTCATTAATTGTGATATTAATTCACAATTTCAAAGAAAATCTTTAAGGGATTATAAAATAATCGAAGTTACATTATAACACTTAAAATTTACACATTTATTATGATGCTGTTAAAATCCAATTAACCCTCTGGCTGTGCAATTTTTTTAACAAAGTCACTTCAAAACTGCTTTTTTTTTGTTAGATACTTGATATCTACATACATTTGGCAAACTTTATGCAAATATATGAAATTTAGTGGACAATTAACCCCCATCTGTTGACCAAAAACAAGATTAAAAGTCTAAATACTGCACAAAATGCATTAGTAAACAGTTAAAATTGAAATGGCAGGATATGATTTTAAATAGAGGTAACAAAAGCATGCCCATGGATATCGTGGGACAAGTAAATTTTGCTACATATATGTTGCGCATGGAAAGCGCTGGATAAGCAGTCAGAGGGTTAATTGTACTTTGTTTTTTGAAATAAGGACTTTCAGAAAGATTTTTTTTACTGCAAGGTTTTAAAGGGTTTTTTTATACAGCTTGAATTTTAGTTAGACGATTATTTTCAATGATATATACAATACGCATTCCAAGAAATGTTACATTCCATTTCAATTGAGTTACAAAAAACAAAAAAAAAAAAATTGGAAGTTACTCCAGGATTAACTTGATTGTAGATCAGATGATGATGAGGACACCCAAGCTGCCAATCCCCTCCATGTTAATGAAAGGACATTTGACCTTTGACAGATTTAACATTTAACAGGCCTGCATATATGGCACTTCTGTGAAATTGAGTTTTGACCTCATGACCCTTCAATTAGGAAACCAAGACTTCCATGAGGCTACTATGGACCCACACTAAAATGGCTATTATTAATCTCTTAAAAGTAGCAGTGATGAATTTTTGCTAAAGAAAAATTTACATTTCAGTGGAGATTTCGATTAAATTTATTGGACAAAATAATGAACAGGATAAAGGAGTACCTAATCACACCTAAGCAAGCTTTGATATGATTTTTGCATGACATGGAAAGGGTATACAGATATGAAATATGCAAATGAGAAATTTAGAAAAAAAAATCTGAAAGCCCAGAAATTTAATTTGGTCATGAAATTATGATCAGGGAGACACAGCAATAATTAAATTATTATACTTTTAAGAAATTAAACTCCTAAAGACAACAAAATTTTCTCTTTATGAGAACATTTTAGTAAAAAGTTTAGAAATAAGTAATATTTTATGATATTCAAAAATAGTTCCCATGCTATAAATATGTAATAATTAACTAAGCTTTTTTTTAAAAAAATCATATGAAAATATGCTTCTTGTAAAATCTAAAAGAGATGTCATGAAATATAGTAATTAAGCAGTTTTTAAATTTCATTAACATAATCACATACCTGATCTACATCAGATAAATCCATGCGCAAATCTATATCACTCTGACACATTGCTTGAAAGACTGTTTTAATCAATGGTGACAACTTTTTCTGAAAACAAATAACATTTTTTTTTAAAAAGGTAGATAACAATATGTTGTACATGCCAATAAAACATGATTGATTTAAAATACCAAATTCTAAATCCACTACTTTAGGCAGTTAATTTGGTTGATATAGTAAAAATTTAATTTGCTCTATCATGTGAATGGACATTTGCACGATACAAAAAAAGAAAAAGAATTGCACATACAAAAATAATAATTTCTATCGAAAAATCACTAATGATATAATGATGTACATTATTCTTGATTTTATTTATTAATACATTTATTTCAACATTGATAGAAATAACAAAGAAGATCCAAAATGTTATCTACAAACAGCTGAAGAAAACAGTTTATATGTGCTGATTCCACTACTCTAGTTAGGATAAAATTAGTCAGTTTTTATTTCTTTACTGCTTTCTTGGTCTATACTGGTAGAAGCTCATTCACAGTTTGACTGGAAAACCTTTAAAAAACCTAAATCTTTCTGGAATATTACTCATATTAAAATTTTACAGTGGTTGGTGAATTTTTCCAACAAGGATATAAAAAGAGAACAGATTGCATAAAATACAATGCTCACAAATATAATTCTTTCAAAACATTACCACCTAAAATACCAATTTGCACAAATTAAGGAAATGAACCAGAAACACTGAACTAGGAATACAAAATTTCCATAGTACTGTTTTAAATGCAAATTATTGAATGTCTTGAGCATGTGCTTTGTCTACATTCCTGCAAATCTTATGAAGTGAAACAGAAAAAAATTTAAAGAAGTTTCTCCAACTCTTCCATTTGTAAAATGTTAATTAAATTCTTATTAAAAGGAAAACTTTTCAAAGTTTCTTCAATATTTAATTTACAGCTCTGAATGCTAAAGCTCAACAACTACATTCTGGTATTGTGAAAATATTACACCAGGTGTCACACTTCATTTACACTTGATTCAATATATTAATAATGTATGATCGAATATTAAAATTACTTTTATTAAAATTAATATTTTTCATAAGAGTGCCAGCAAATATTAAAAAATGAGATATCTAAATTGTACAATATAATAATATTTCAATGCAACAACTGAACTGCATAAAATTAGAAATCAATCTGGGGTTTTTTTTTCCCCTTACACTTTTTTACCTGGTGAAGTAATGAATGATCACACTAAAATACTAAGACCATAAAAATAATTTTTACTTATAGATTTCAGGTGATTCTGAAAATGTTTTTATCAGATCTTTTTGAGAAATATCATACACAGATGAAAGAAAGCATCAGATGTTGATTTTGTTTATATATCTTATGTAGACTTAGTCTTGGAGATAGATTATATTTGAAATCGTGCATCTACTTATATAAAAATTTCAATTCCTACCTATCACTTTTTAATTATTTTGAAATAATCTCTACTACTAATAAAGATGAATGTCTGTCTGTCTGTCTGTCTGTCTGTCTGTGTGTCTGTTGGCGGTGTACAGAACAGACCGTAGAACATAGAGCTACCAAATTTGGCACAGATATACTTTAGATGCTGAAGATGTGCACCTCGGAGCCGCTTTTTTGAAATTTTGATTCAAATTTAAATTATTTAAAAATTAAACCAAATTTCGCCGTTTTTTGCCAATAACTTCTGAATGAATTGATGGACAAAACAAATTTTTATGTCATTTTAAAGAGCAAAAAATTATCTTTCCAACGATACCAGTTTTATTATTGTGCAAAATTTTATATAATTTTTATAAATTTTTAAATCATCAGAATCTTATAGTTATTTGGGTACGAGAGTAAGTAGGAGGGGCCAAAGAGGTGTTTATCTACGTCTCATTCTCGGCGCGCAACATCAAAACAAACTTACTATCAATGAATACTTATGCCTAAACCATAGGTTATGAATGGTAAATTAGCTAAATAATAATTAGTTCTTTTTTGTTAGAATCATATTATTAGTAATTTGTTTCTTAACAGTTTATAGATAATAAATTTATTAGTGTGTGTGTGTGTTTTAAAGTTGAAAGATTTTAGAACATTTGTGTGTATGTGTGTCATTGTGTTTAAAATTATAATGTAAAAACATTTTAGCCAATACTTTAATGGTATACTTTGGTATTGAAAGGTAATGTATGTTTCTGAAGTTTACTTTGTATGTTTTATTCCGCAGAGAGAATGATTAATCATATGTATGCATGTTTTAATACCCAGAGAGTAGTAATTATTCTAGCATGTAAATTTTGTTTTGCACTGAGAATAATAATTACTCCTAAGATACATACAATTTTAGCTTCGAATTTCACATTAGCTATTAAATTTAATTTTTGTTTTTAACGTTTATAGATACTAAATAAAGATTTTACAATCTTTGTCTGTATGTGTTTCTTAGTGTTTAAAACCATAATGTTATGGGATACTGATAGATATTACCTTCGAATGTTGTTGTTAGATAAATCTGGTGCAGTGAGTTTTGATGATTTAAAAACTGTTATTGGTAGTGTGTGTGTTTTATAGTTGAAAGATTTTAGAACATTTGTGTGTCATTGTGTTTAAAATTATAATGTAAAAACATTTAGCCAATATTTTAATTTAATGTTATACTGTGGCTATTGAAAGGTAATGTATGTTTCTGAAGTTTACTTTGTATGTTTTATTCCGCAGAGAGAATGATTAATCATATGTATGCATGTTTTAATACACATACATTACAATTCTAGCATGTAAATTTTGTTTCGCACTGAGAATAATAATTATTCTTAAGATACATACAATTTTAGCTTAGAATTTCACATTAGCTATTAAATTTAATTTTTGTTTTTAATGTTTATAGATACTAAATAAATTTATAGATTCAAATGTTGTTGTTAGATAAATCTGGTGCAGTGGATTTTGATGATTTAAAAACTGTTATTGGAATATTCTGCGAGACTGCACCTTCATTTGCACTAGCGAAAAACAGCATCCAAGTGAGTTTACACAGTTAATTTGAACAGAAAAATTTAAGATTTATGTGAAATAAGAATAAAAAGGGGGAAAAACTTCAAACTTGCTTCTTCGTTACAAAGTAATGTGGCAAGCAA
>BGPR01001257.1:1457-76533 GCA_013235015.1 Araneus ventricosus | reverse complement strand
CATTGATATAAATATTTAAAATTAAAAGATAGGGTCAAAAATCAACAAATCGGCATGAAAATTTGCAAATATCCAGAATATGCCTGTTTTCAAGTAATATCACCCTTAAAAAATGAGTGAAAGTGAAAAACAGTTTCATAGTGAGATTGCACAGATAATTTGAACAGAAAATTTAAAATTTATGCGAAATATAAGGATAAAAAGAGGGAAAGAAGTGACGTGGCAAGAAATCCTATGTAACTAATGTTTACTTTTCATGTTTTATTCCGCAGAGATAATGATTAATCAGATGTATGCATGTTTTATAGGTGCTTAATTTTTTTTTATGCATGGGTGTATAAATTTTTTTAAGCACAGAGAGTAGTAATTATCCTATCATGTATATTTTGTTTTGCACCGAGAATGATATGGATTTTTTGAGTTTTAATACTTAACGGATATGAAGTAACTTTGGGTGGAGAGAATAACTATTATCCAAACCATATACCTGTTTTAGTTCATTTTTTATCATTTGCTATTATTTGATAATTTGCATTTTTATAGTTTATACATATTTAATTTCTTAGTGTGTGTTTGTAGTTTTGTTATGCACAGAATAATTATTCAAGATTTGGGGGGTTTTTCATGCATTTCAATTCATTATTTTTTTAAATATATAAATGGTTGTTTTTATTGACTAGATTCAAATGGTTATCATGAATTTATTTTTGTGTTTCATAAAATGTAATCAATTCTTTTTTTTTAGAAAAAAAAAACTTCATTTAGTTATTTTGAGTTTTAATTAGTTTTAATATGTAAATTTTTTTTAGCTGAGGGATTTAATTATTGTACTTCAAATTTTTCATTACTTATTAAAAGCTTTTCCACTACTTTTTCTTAAAAGAATCTTTTTACTTATCATTTTTAAACTCTTAAACATAAGGAATTAACTCGAAGTTCATTATATGCAAACACATCCTATACATATTCAATTTGTGTATAAAAAATTAAAACTAGGTTGTACTGATTAACCTGTTGACAGTTTGTGTTTTTAAATTCATTTCTTTGTCCTTATTGCAATTATTGCTTTCAGCTTACAAAAATTGAAATGTTGAAAATGTCAGCCTTAATTGCCTTATTACTATTAATACAAGATTGGCGAACCAGCTGGTCGCCGTAGGCGGCTAGTATTAAGATAATTTATAATGAAATGCATAAATACCTTATTATTCTCTGTTTCACCATAATGTGCAGCATACAGAAGTGTTTGGCCAATAGTGAATACATGTATCTATAAATGTAAAGTAAATTATTACTATATGATAAGATCATGCTATGAAATTTCTAAAATATTAATCAAGCCCATTTATAAATGTATTGTAAAAATTACTTTTACACTAATTAAACTACAATGTTACACAATATATTAATTTAAAATTCTAAAAAATAATATAACTCTTACTTTGTCTAAAATAGAACTTTGGGAATTAAAATCTTCATTATTTAACTCTTGACACCAATATGGTGTCCCTTTAATTTTGTCAGGAAAGCATGTATTCAAAACTACACGTCCCATTGCAGTGCACAGCAAGTTCTGAGGGGTCACCAAATGCTGGGGCTCTCCATCTTTGCATGCCTGACCTAAAATGAATTTAACAGTGTCAGATTTACTTCCTTTAGGATTCATAGTTAAATTTTTTAAAGCTTTGTTAAAACAGAATACCAACAAGAAAACAGTGCCTTTTTAAAATAAATAAATAAATAAATCACAGGTAAAATATTAACTCAAGAAAAAAAAAGAACCATACTTTTAAAGTAAAAATTTCAAATAGTTCAATTATTCCTAACTATAACATTATCTACCTACTTAGTTGTATATAACTGATCTAGAAGTTGTTGCAGCTTAACCCCATTCACTCATAACCAACTTTCTCAACAAGTGATACAACAGATAGGCTCATTCACTAAGGTAAGCTTCAAGATAAAAACATAAGTTCTACCTAAACATAAAGGATATATCTTACTGTTCTCATTTTTCCTACTAAGAAAAAAGTATAATACCTATTTTTATAATGAATGCTTTTCATCGATATTAATTATGCATAACTTTGGAATTAATGTTTGAAAGTCAATTAAAATAAAAACACAGGCCTTGAAAGTTACCATATCTTCTCCTTTCTGCTTCAAATCTTATAATTACTGAATACTACAAGTACTTCAAGTAAAAAAAAAGGGGGAGGGAAGGTCAGTAAAACACATAAAGAAATTTATAGAGCAAATTCAGAACATTTATGTAATTGATCTTAAGGAAATTTAGAACATTTATGTAATTGATCTTAAAGAAATTTAAAACATTTATGCAATTAATCTTAAGGTCTAAAAACTCCTTTAAGCATATCTATATTTATAAAAGGCAATGTTTGTGTGCGTGTGTGGGATGTCCAGACGAATTTATCACACTTACAGTCATGAAATTTCACACACAGGTAGTTGTGATGGCGACTCAATGCACCTCGAAGCCCGAATTTTAAAATTTAATCTAGAAAAATTTTTATTTATTATTTTGTGTTGTTTTGGGCGATTTTTCGCCCTAATTTCTCAATAGCATGGTTTCGGATAATTGTACAAAAAATAGATACACCATCAGAAAGAACGAACGGTTTCCGTTCTAATGAAGTTTGTTTCGAATGTCTAACATAATTTACTGAATTTTGAGAAATTTTTAAATAATAATCAGTTTTGCCAAGAAATATTCATCTTTTAAATTAAAGTTCCTGCATCTGACATTCTAATAATGTTATCTTTTTGAATTTTTTACAAGTAATAAAGGGAACATTTGTCTTTGATTTAAAACAAGAATGGTTAAAATATTTTTGTTCATTTTTTTTATTAATTTTTTTCCCTGTTGGAGTCAGTTTTTTCATCCATTCTGTGTAGGAAGGAAAGAAATTTTTCATCCTTCGGAAGGGCAGTTCTGCGTACGCCTGTGCCATCTGGCAGAAAAAAATTAGAGGAAGAATGATGAATGAATTTATTGACTGATTTATTACTTACCAGCTGATTGTTCCAAGAAAATTGCAAAAATCGATTTTGCATTTAAATTTGTTAAAGACTGATATAAATATGATGTACGATATAACTATTTCCTACATATGGGCACCCTCTGGAAGGTTAAATTCTATCATCATCGTGTGCAGTAAACTTTATAATTTCATTGTTTTTTTTTTTTTAAACATATCATCAGTTAATGTCATTGTCGCGGAGAAAAAAATGGGCAAAATCAATAATATATATTTATTGTCCCTATTTCGCTTTCAAAACTTTATTTTATGTCATTGTGGGCCTTTTTATGTTTTGTTGAAGTCATAATGCTACAGACAACGCCATGTGGGTACTACTATCTATTATAAAATGCATTGTATGCGTGTGTGATGTCCAAACGAATCTATCGCACTTGCAGCCATGAAATTTCGCACACAGGTAGTTGTAATGTTTTAATTTTTTATTTAATGTTTTATGTTGTTTTGGGTGATTTTTCACACGTTTTTGGCCAATCCATGAGAAAAAAATAATTGTAGAATAACAATCGATGCACCATCAGATAGAGCAAAAAATTATCGTTTTAATGACTTTTGTTTTGTAAAGTAATTTACTGAATTTCAAGAAATTTTTTTTAAATTAGTCAGTTTTTCTGACTTTTTTTTATTTTGTTGAAATCATTGTCACAGGCAATGCTGTGCGCGTACTGCTAGTATTCACATAAAAATGCATTTGAACAAATTTATGACATGCCTAAAAAACTTTTTAATTAAATAGTTTTTTTTCTTCCATTAAAACCATTTATAAAATTAGGATACAAACAATAAACTATTATATAAATTGTTCATACAGTTCACATTATTAAAAATTGATGTTATTAAATTGAAAAAAAATTGATGATATTAAATTAAATTCTAATTTTGTTTTTGTGTATTCTATCAGAAGCAGCTGCATATGCGCCTTTCTGTGTAATGCAAAAGAATTTTAATTAATTTTTAATTCAAGTTCTATTAATATTTAATTTAATTTTCGTTAATTTTGTCAATTTTAACTGTCAAATTATTAAACTTTGATTTGAAGAGAAAATTATTCTTTAATCATTATGTAGAAAAGAAATTTCAGTACACAAATAATGTAATGAAACAAAACATTATAGATTATCAAATAATGAAGTACATACTAAAGAAATGCTTAAAATACAGCATGAAATACCTTCAAATAATTTTTCAAAACATTTCAAAAACAAATTTATATAAATATAAACAAAAATAGAACCCATTAGAAAATTTTCTTGAAACTTACCTCGCAGAAATATATCCTGCACTGCTTGTGTTGTTTGAAAAAGAACACCCCATAACTCCCATTCTTCCAGAGGTTGTCCTCGAACCTCAAGTATTTCATTTAACGAAACTTGTACATTTTCTAGCACAGGCATGCTGCAATGATAAGAAACCATGTCAAGTTTTTGAATAAGACTCTTCCATGCTGGTTCTTTGACATCTAAATTCAGAGGATTTGGTTTGACAGGTAAATAATAATTCATGATTATCTTGGAAAAGGTAACTTTATTCAATTTATTTCACACCAGATAAAATTTGGATGTTCCAGTAAATGTAAAAAGTAGAAAGTGACGAGGTATCAACTACTGCCTAACAAAACATATGACATAATGCAGACAGAAACAAAATAAAAGATGGAACATATGACTCAGTTGCGTCTGGATATCAATCATATGGCTTCAGAAGATTAATCTGGAAGCCAGACAGAGAAAAAACACTCAGTTAAAGCATGAATAATTCCTAATCCTGAAATTTGTGACACAAAAACAACTAATTCATTAACTTAAGGTAATAATTATCAATTTAATCAAAATAAAATCAAATTATACATTTCTATCTCATACTATTTTGTCCCATTTTCTTTCTACGAAGAAAGCAGTTGTGTTTAGTTAAGAATTGAGAAGGAAATATAATAATAAACTACAAATTAATATAATTCATGAGTATAAAGAAAAAAATAAAAATAAGGAAAAATATCCCAATATTGGAAGCCTAAAAAAAGTTACATGACACTTCTAATAAATTTACAAAATAATAAAGAAAAATATTCCATATATAAATATATGTATTTATTATAACATACATTTTTGTTTATGATACTTTAAACTTATAATAAACTTGCAAATTAATAAAGAAAAATATACCATATAAATATACATATATTATAAACATTTTCATTTATATTTTTTCCTTACAACAACTTTCTTTCTTACAAATTATTATTAACAGGTTAAAAGAAAATTAGGAAGTATATCATTACTTTGCTAAACACAATTTATTAGTTCTTCTCTGACATACAGGTTTGACTTAGATAACCAGAAAATGAAATTTTTATTAATTTTTAAGGCTCAGTAAAGGTTACACATTTAAAAAATATATAATGAGAAATAAGAAATTTGTGATTTATGGGGCAATACAGATAAAACATTTAATTGCAAGTATATAAATATAAATTATTAAGAAATAACTTAATAATTAATTGCCATAATTTTAAAGCAAATTATACAAACAATTTTCTTTACAACTAAATTCTGAAATTTAAAATAAGCAAATAAAAAAATAAACAGTCCTCACTCTCCAGGCTAATAAAAATAAAAACATGAACAGCAACTTGCTATTCATATTTAATAATAATTTTATAAAAAAAAGTTATATTTCATATATAAATCTTAAAATCAAAATATATGTAACAACTTTTTGGTACTTAATTAGAAAATATGGTAAAATAAGTCATAGGTACATTAATTTAGAAAAAACAAAAGCTAATATTGAAGACTGATTCACTAGCACTCAAATAGGAAAGATATACCTAAAATTTACATGACAAGTTAGAACATTGCTATATTAGAAATAAACTTGTAAAGATACAGATGGTTAACAACTGTAACTATGAGGTACTCGGCTTCACAGAATAAAAATTAGGTCTATCACTAGACTCATTCACCAGTCAACTACAAAAACATAGCTCAGATTTTCAGGCTACAGCTGTGTAAATAATGAGAGACACCACTGCCTCAGATGAATATCAATAAACACACGTTTGACATTGTAGTATAATCGTGAAGGCAGGTGAGTAAAAGAAATTTTTATCTGGGTGACAATGAAAAAAGGTCAAAGATCGGGGTAATAAATTTTAGAACATAAACCTCCTCTTTATATTCCAGCTATCTTAGATCTAAAATTATTTATTAATTGAATATAAAATGCAAGTATTTTTCCCCCGTCTTTTTTTCTTTTACAAAGTAAATATAAAAAAAAAATTCATTCGTTGTGATGAGTAATAAAAACACCAGAAATAATTAGTTTCACCAGAAAATTCTTTAAATATATATTCCCTAAATACAATGAAAATAATGCATTTCAGGGATATATCTTTATGCATCTTAGTAAGTCAATGAAGGAAATAGGGATGAAAAAAACATTAACTCATATAGTTGTGAAAATTGGTACACGTGTTTGTGAGGGGCTTATGATGAGCATACTAAAAGTCCCCGGTCCTGGGGGTTGAGCTCACAGTGCCATCTTGGATTTCATCCCCCCCCCCTTTTTTTTTTAGTTTTTCCTAAATATCTCAAAAACTATTCAGTTTTCAAATTACAAATGATTTAACAAATTAAAAAGTGTAAAATTCTCTACAAATAAATACTTTTATTTTTCTTCCAGCTTTAATAGTCTTGGAGATAATGGGTCTCAAAGGTTGCTGCCATCTTGGATTTCCTTCCCCCTTTTCAGATTTTCTTGAATATCTTGAAAACTATTCAATATTGAAATTACATGTGATTTAACAAATTAAAGAGCAGGAGATTCCCTACAGAATGGTACTTTGATTTCTCTTCAGGATTTAATAATTTTTGAGATAATTTGTCTCAAAATGAATAAATTTGTAAAAAATCCTAATTGATAGTACAATAAATAAAGGGTTTGAAGAAAAACAAAAAATCATATAGTTTTTAAAATTGGTACAAATGTTCTCGAGGGTCTCTTGTTGAACATAGTAAAAGTCCTGATCCTGGGGGGAAACTCGCGTCGCCATCTTGGATTTCATCCCCCCCATTTTTAATTTTTTCTGAATATCTCAAAAAGAATTGAATTTTCAAAGTATAATTGATTTAACAAATTAACAAGTGTAAAATTCCCTAAAAGTACATATTTTTGTTTTTCTTCCACCTTTAATTGTTTCCAAGATAATTGGTCTCAAATGTTATCGCCATTTTTCTTGAATATCTCGAAATCTATTCAATTTTCAAATTACATGTAATCAGTAAATTAAAGAACGTAACATTCTCTACAAATACATGCTTTTATTTTTATTTTAGTTTCAACAATATCGGAGATAATGGGTCTCAACATTTGCAGCCATCTTAGATTTTATCCCCCCCCCCCATAATTAGTTTTTCTTACATATCTCAGAAACTATTAAAGCTAGAAAAAATAAAAGCATGCATTTGTTGGGAATTTTACGATCATTAATTTGCTGTATTACATGCATTTTGAAAATCGAACAGTTTTCGAGGTATTCAAGAAAAACCAAGAAAAGGGAGATAAAATCCAAGATGGCAGCAAATTTTGAGACCCGTTATCTCAGAAACTATTAAAGCTAAAACAAAAATAAAAGCAAGCAACTGTAGGGAATTTTACGCTCTTTAATTTGCTGATTACATGTAATTTAAAAATTGAATAGATTTTGAAATATTCAAGAGAAACTAAAAAGGGGGATGAAATCCAAGATGGGGATAAACTTTGAGACCCATTATCTCCAAGACTATTACAGCTGGAAGAAAAAATAAAAGTATGTATTTGTAGGGAATTTTACACTCTTTAATTTTTTGAATCATATGTAATTTGTAAACTGAAGAGTTCTCGAGATATTAGGACCGGGGACTTTTAGTATATTCATCATAAGCCCCTCACGAACATGTGTACCAATTCCCTAAACTATATATATATATATTCTTTTTTCTCCTTCAAACCCTTTTGTTTGCTGGACAATCTGTGTGTTTGTCGGCACTCTACAGGGCAGACTGCTGGACCTAAAGCTACGAAATTTGGCACAAACATACTTTGGAGAGTGGGAAAGTGTACTTTGAAGCCCTTTTTTTATTGAAATCTTAATTAAAACTTTAAATACAAATTAGGTGAAATTTTGGCATTTTTCCTTAATAACTTCCAAAAATATTACAGCATAAAAATCATTTTTTCACATCCAAGTTCATTTTTACAGATTAGTTGAAAGCTAAGGTGATATCTTGAGTTTTAATGCATTTTGATTCTTTCTATCAGTATGTTTTAATCCAGCTAACATGATGCTTGATGTAAAATGCGCCAAGCCATTTTAATGTTGAAATCAAATGCACATTTTGCATGAGGAATAAAAAAGTTAAATTGGCACTATCCATCTGCAATTAGAAGCTATATGACACAAATAGCTACTTGACTCCCTTAGGGACACTCAGGCAGACAATGAACAGAATAGGTGCAATGCCACTGCAAGAACATGGGTTAAATGTTTACCAGAATTTGAAATTTAAAATTAATTTGTTAAGTTAGCCATGAAAATCAAATTATGCACAACAGATTCAATTGAAATTAAATTCCTGGCAAACAAGCTAGTCGCTGAAGTATATTTATAGTAGAAATTCATTGATTTTAAGATCTGTCTTAATAAGCAATAATTCCTTTGCAACAGCTTGATATATGGCATCACTGGCAATAATGTTGTATTGGCGACTTTTTGTTGCCTAACCGAACATCTCATCGTTAAGTCGCCAAAACAAAATATCGCCAATGGGGTCCTATATTGAAGCTGTTGAAAAAAGTTGGCAAAACAAAATTATCGCCATACCATTCCCTCAGACAGACATGAAAGGTCAAAACATATTTTTGACATCTAAAAAAATAAATCATATATTACTTTCTGTTTCAACAATTTGTTTTTAAAAATTCAAAGGTATAAGTTTAGAATTCAGTGTTTTCAATCACTCAAATGAGATTGAGTATAATGAATTAGTTCTTTCTCTGCAACAAATCTCTCGAAAAAAAATTTAGCCATTATGATGAGAACCATGGATCAACTGATACAAAATTATTATAGATGATCAAAGTAACTTTTTTTATTAACTATTGCTGGCTAAGAAAAGAGGAAAAGGCAAATTTATATAAATAAAACGCTAAGGCGGAAAAAGGGGGTTAATTTCTCTTTTGTCGATGGCAACGTCTGTTACCAAACAAAACCGGGAGCTTCCGCCATGTTAGGCAAAACTTCATAGGAATAGCCTGTTACTATATTCATTGTGGTGTAAAATAACTTTTTCTTACAAAAAATGAGTTTAAGACGTAGAGTTCACAATGAAACTTTGGATGAAATGATTCAAAAGAGATCAGTTTTAAATGAAGGAGATCGCTTATGAGAGCCAGAGAACGTTCAAGTCAAAGTCAAAATAGTTTAAGTCAGCAACTTAAGTTTTTCTAAAAGAAAAAAAAGGTTGAATCAAAAACTTGCAAATAAATTTTATCAAACCTTCTCCTCAATCTAAAATTCAGGAATCTTATAAATTCCAAACTACGATATAAATGACAGTTGAAATAAGAAAAATCCCTTTTTCACCTTCCAGCCATGCATCCCAATAGTACAGTTGTCAAGGCATTGTGATTGTAATTCAATGTTCCGGGATTCGGTCCCTACATGATAAACTTTTTCTCTGAGTATTTTCACTTGCCATTATTACCCTCTTCTAATTATTGCATCATTTTAGTATTACCTTAATCGATTTATTTTTAATCCTTGAAAATTAAGAACTTCCAAAAAATCTTTACACATTTTTCTTACATATTCCTAAGGACTTTTTCCCTCTATCCTCTTTGCCGCATGACTAATATTGTGGATAGTTTTAGTTTCGGATAATATTTTCCTAAAACTTATGGGAAAATAAATTTTTTACTAGATTTTATTCCTTCTACCAAACATGGTATATTATCCGATAAATTTAAAATAACTCCTAATGCAAATTTCATCTCTCAAATTTACAAGTGTTCTACATTAAGAAAAGAATAAAAACTGTTTTTTAAAACACTGTGTCATTACTGTATTAAAAGGTAATTTTTAATTTTAATTATTTTCTACCTCCTGGTTTTTAATTTAGAATTCATTAATATAAATATAATTTTTTTAACAATTTCTTCTTCAATTCATAAGTAGATGGTGCCACTGGCATAAAATAAGTTAATCAGTTAACCGATAACAAAATTCTAAAATAATTAAAATAGTGTAGTGTAATCAAGAAAACACGAATATACAAGTTCACACGAATATACAAAATGGAAAATACCTGTAAATAACATCATATCCATTAGAACTGTACCTCCAATTAACGTTTCATCTGCCTGTGCAGTACATACAAATAACATTTTATTCAATACCTGCAAACAACATTCTATTCGATCGCACAGTGCCTACAAATAATGTTTTATTCGAACACATCATACCTGCAAATAAAGAAGGCTAATGTTCAGGCCCAAAAATGTTATTCCTTCTTGATTAAGGTGAAAGCATTAAAAGGAAATAATCTTAAGATTTTTATTTATTCATAATATTGTATATTTTTCTATTCATAGTGCTAAGATGTCACACCACAATCTCTTTATTAATAATATTAAATATAATTTGTTTTTAGAATTAATTTTTAAAATAATTAAATTTGTTTTAATTTTGCAACTCTTATTTATTTATGCACTTTCATAAGTTTTATTTGAAGGAAAATATCTTTTTTGAGGCTAAAAATTTTTTTTTTTCTGTAAGTTAAAGCATCAGAAGCAAAATAAAGCCGATTTATATATACATAAGGTAAGTGCTCCAGTAGTGGGCCATGTACCAGTAGTGGGCCATTTGAATTTTTAAGTTGAAAAACAAGAAATTTCAACATTCCAATGAGATAAAAGATCTGACTCTGATAGGCTGAAACCCTTTTCAACTAAATACCAAAGGCACAGCCTTCATTTCCTGTTTAGTTAGGAGCTAGAAAGTTTGTTGCTGAAGTTGGTCTCTGAGAGAAGCATTTTAAGCCTATTCTTAGTCATTTCCTTAACAGGCAACTCTTCATTCAACTATTTTTAGCATACATTCTATTTGTTTTTAAAATGAATTGTTATTGATATTATTTGATTATATACTGAATGTATTATAAACTATCAGTAAATTAAATAATATTAATAATTTATGGATAGTGAAGGGTGGCCCACTTTTGGATCAATGTTTTACTAAATGTTCCAGTAGTGGGCCTAGGGGGCTCAGTACTGGAGCACATGCTTTCTCTCAAATAGACTGTTTTGTGATGTTTTAAAAAAGGTTATATCTTGTAAAATCTTTTTATATAATTGGATTTGCTTTATTTTTATCAGAACCAGTAGTGGGCCACATGGCCCACTTCTGATACACTAATGGCTCACTACGGAACATTCTGACCAATTACTTAATAAATATTTTATAATATTGACCATTGAATTTTCATTTTGGAGCAATGGAAAGGAGAGAAAAACATTATTTGGAAGACTTAATAACTGCCACTAATGAAGTACTACTAATGAGGCCACTACTTAACTTAATAACTGTCATTAATGAGGTAGAAAAGGGACCTAGCATTCTCTCAGTTGCTAAAAAATACTATAAATCTACTAAGAACAAAAAGGAATTTGTAATGGTTGAAAACGATTTATTCAACATAAAATATCAAGATTTAATATCCATAATGCTCTAACCAGAACTTAAAATGAAAGATCGACAATTAACATATACCTTTAATAAAAAATTGGCTGTTAGAGAAAAAATGTAAATCTCATGCGACTAGAATCTATAAATAAAATATTTCATCCATATCAAGCCATTTTTATTGTATTTTTTATAATGTATAATGTTAATGTATTGTTATTATTACTATATATAATGATTTTATTCTTTTTTCTTCGGCACAATTGACAAATCTGGGTGGCCCACTTTTGGTATGCCCACTACTGGTACATCAAAATTTTGCTATGCCCACTTCTGGTGCATACAAGTGATCAAAGTTTTTAATTTTTAAAAAATTATATTACAATTATTTTGATATTTCAGGTGATTATTATTTTAGATAAAAGTTTGAGCAACCATAAAAAAATATAGATTAGCAAAACTTCTCTAAAGTTTAGATGATAATTGAGGAAATACCCTTAAGTGGCCCACTACTGGAGCATTTACCTTATATAAAGATTTTAGAATAATTGTGGTAGGACAAGCAATGTCTTCATTGTAGCGAGCGAAGTGAGCAGGGTTTGCGTTGCAAACATGGGATTGGGGGTTGGTGAGCTTTAGCGCGCAGGGGGCAGATCCCCCCTAGTAGCATAAGATAAATTTATACTTTTCAATTAGCTAAATGCAGCTGTCGTCAAGCATAAACATTGTCACAAAATATCATTTTTCCATTTCCATGGTAGTTATCAAATAATGAGTAAGTGCACAAAGCGTGTCAACCTTATGCAAGCAAAACAGAAAAAAAAATCAGTTGGGTAAAAATGTACTTTAGTCCACTACTTGGCAACATTTCTGAAGCCGCCAAGTTAGCACAATTCCCGCCTGATATCACGAGCATTTAATTCTACACTGATAACATTTAGTTCTACATTGGAAAGGAGACATCATAGGCACTTTTTTTTTTCTCCTTTTCAACTTTACAAAATCTCTTATAGCTTCACTCAGAAGCTGGAACCTAGTAACTTCACTACTAAGTTGAAAGTAAGAAATTAAGGAATCATTATCTTTTAACTATACACTATGCAAATGAAATAGAATAAACTACACACACAATGTTTGTAACATCTGAAATGGCCATCGGGCAGACATTTTATTTAAAATTCATACTATACAGGGTTCATACACATTTCCTTAAAAGAAAATCAAGGACTTTTAAGGACTAAAAAAACCAAAAAATAAGGACCTCTAAATTGAATACACTTAAAGAATTGTTGCACGCATTTTTAAATAAAATGTCTCATTTTTGCAAATTCAACCTATTAGATGATAAAGTATAATATAAAACATAGAAGATACATTACAAATTTAACACAACAAAACTCCTAAAAATATGAGTTAATAAATTGATGAAAAAAAAAACCCATGAAACTGGTAATCAAATTAAATATCTTTTCATTCCAAACTTTTTTCATTCAATTTTACATCCAAGGTATTTATTTTAATTTCTTTTTCAGAAATTGTTTTTCTTAGTTCATGCGATTGAATAAATAAATTTATTCCTTTGACTTTCAGCCTCATTAGCTAAATCATTTGCTTTCTCATTTGTTTGGTGTATGTCCGTTCGGAGGAACATTTTCTTTTGTTTTTAAAAAATCTATTTCCTCCTCTAGATCTTTTCGTTTCAGTTGTTTTGTTTCAGTCTTTTCTTTGGATCTTTCACTTTCTAAATACTGCATGTATTTTGCTCTAGCTGAGGTGGCAGCCGTCCTCATTTCTTTAGTAATTTTTAAGTCATAAATAGCCCCAGACAGCTTAATAAATTCATGATTTACACACTGGGAAATATATGAAGCATCTTTTAAATTTTCTATTTCCAGGGCCTTGTTCACCGAAAAACCTCATTGTCCATGTGACAGTATTTATACCATTTTGATAATCTTCCAAACTTTTTCATAATGATTATTGCTAAAATAAGTTTGTAAAAAATTGTCAAGGGAATCACTCTTTGGATTGAAAGAAGTAAATTCAAATGAATTTGGCTTTACAATATTTAACAGAAAATCTGCATAGAGTAACAAAATTTCATCGCAATATTTTTCCAAAATACGTTTATTTTGCGACAACACAATCAATACCTTTTTCAATTTTTCCTGTGCTTTTTCGGGATATCCAGCCATTACTCGTCGATCAATGCACATCGCAGGTCTTACTAATGCGTAATTCACAGGACATTCCTGCATGAAATGTTTTATCATTGTTATGATGTTTTTCCGACTATCCTGTCTGAGTGTGAAAACATCCTTGTCTGCTAATTCCTTATTTTGTATCTTTTCTTTTATTAGTTGCTCTGCAGCAAATCCTAAATACACTTAACTTTTATCATTATACAAGTTTGGGTCACTGAAGTTGTATTTGCATAAAGTCTCAGGTTTCTCAATTCTTTCATTCTCTGGTTTTAAAATTTTGAAATGTTGAATGCAATCATTAACAAGTTTTAAAAACATCACTGGCAGAAAATGGAAGTAAAGGTTTATCACTTTGATACTGTTCTAAAAATGGTAACAGCACTTTTGACAATCATCTCTATAGAACCATGGACCAATAGAGGCCATCTGTAACTCCTCCCTTATTTCCCAAAGTGTATGCGATGGATATGGATTCGTAGAACGTGAGCAGTGTCGTGCCCCCACCCAATCCGCGAAAGCCACATCGACCGAGATTAGAACCGCCGAGAAGGAATTAGAGAAACGATAATCAGTGAAATTTTAAATTTTTTAATAATGACAGAGTAAAAAGTATGGACTTTCAAGGACTTTTTAAAAATGGGGCATAAAAATAAGGATTTGTAAGGACTAAATATAAAAGTAAGGACTTGTAAGGATGCGTATGAACCCTGCTATAGCTTCGGTAACTTCAAGATAAGGACCTAATAGCTTCTTGCTACAACAAAATAAATTCAACAACCTTAAGCATTAGTAACTATGTTAACAATCAAGCCAAATGGTTATATTAGCTTGTTCTGGTTGCCACATCAATATAATAGTATGTTTATAGCTAAGAAACAAATTTTGTCAACAAGCAATGGCTAACCCGTATTTCATCCAAATGGTAGTTTAGCAGTTGTGTATTAGGTGAATTTATCAAGCATTTTTATTGTTGTTGGGGTAATGGAAAAGTATTGATAATTTTTTCAACAAAAAAAAGTTTCGAATGGTGGCGTAAGCACATAAAACAAAATATATTTATTTGTATTTTTTTTTATTTTTATAAATTAGTTAAGAATACAAAGTAATGCCAACAATAAAATTACATATGATAAAAAAAGATAAGTTAATAATGTGCTAAACACAAATACTTCATTCTTGAATTATATGCAAATGAATTTTTCTACTTAATTTCATTTTTAAGAAATTAATTAGAAGTCACCCATAATAAATTTAATGGCTGAAGTATTTTTCTCATAACCACATAACCAGAAACAGCCTGAAGTAACTTTACCAACCAGGCCAGACAACAATATGGTACTCCCCGACCCTCTTCTCAACCAACGTATATTTTTAACCCGCTGAGCGGCGCAAACGTCTTTTTACGTTTTTCATGTTCAGTTCAAAAGCGGATAGCTCGTATTTATATGTATATTTTCTTAAACAATCATGTATAAAGTATTCTTAAGATTTCAGAGATATAATTAAATACTAAAAAAATCAATTCATTTACTTTAAAAGCTAAGTTTTCTAACCTGATAGCTAAAAGTTCAAAATAATTGTTCGCTCAGAGGGTTAAATTCCTAATATCTGCAGACAAAATGTCAAAAAAAACTTTAACTTAGAAATATGCATGTTTTACTTGCAATTATAACTTAATAATATTGCAACTTTAGCTATGATAATAAGATTATATAGTGATCTTACTGAAACTAAAATAATATATTCAACCAATTTTAAAAATATATGACTTTATTTCTCAAGTCTATTAAAACATTTTCTTTTTTACACTCCTGCTTTAGCACCATGGGTAATTGCCCGAGTCTCTGACTGCCTCTGCACATGGCATGAACTTTGTCTAGAACTTTTCAGTATATCAAATTGTGTAACCAATATCTCTGCCTCTTTTCATATTGAAACTCTTTAAAAAAATGCAGTTCTCGTAATTCCTATGACTAAATAAATAAGTTCTTTACACAAACGAAATTATTGGATAGATTCCACATCATTTATCCTTATGTATCTGTGCAGATCTAATAATGTATAACCAAATAAAACAAAAAATGATGCAGTTTTTTATATACTATATATTCTACTATTTCCCCTATATTCATTATTTATATCCTAATATGAACTAACTAATGCTGATTCATTCAATGCCTATATATTTTTTAAAACACGATTCGTATCCTACAGCAGCGAAAAGCACAATATTTTTGAAATTATAGTTTAGTTATATTTTTATATGAAATGATTTTAATTTTTATCCAAAGAAATGGATTTCCTGCCTAATTGTCAATATGAAAACTAAATAATCATACATAAACAGTGTAAAAAATAATCATGATTGTTAAAATAATTAGAATTTAAATGCACTGTATTTTTTAAAAGAAGTGAAACGAAATTAAAATATGCGCAATGTAGAAATTAAGTTTATTTATATAACATGTTTACTCAAATGTAAAGTATTATCAGTTATTAAAAGATGTAGAATAATTTTTTCGTATCTTAGGGAGAAAAATAGTACATAATTGTCTATAAAGCAAAAATTTAGTCAGCATTAGCACTTTAAAGAAGATTTTTTTAATACACTGAAAGAAGAAACAAGATTGGCAGAATATTACAAATTTTAATTTTTGACAAGTTAATGAATACTAGAAATGTTTAAAGGTTATACTTTGAAACTCTCACATCTGTTTATTGAAATAAGTCAGAACTAGATTATTCTGAAAAGATTATAAATCGTTTAAAATTAGTCAACAGGCAAAACAAATATGATTTCATATTCAAAATTCTTTACATTCACAGTTTTAAATGAAAACGAATTCAGAAACTTGTAAAAAATATATATATATATCTATAAATATAGATAATTTTTTTCTAACTACAAGATTTTTATGATTGAATTAAGTTGTATTTAACTGATTGTTGTTAAACTTTGTCGACAACACAAATTCTGAAATTAGTATCATAAAACATTTCCTGATAAACTAAATAACTTACGCTTAAAAATTATTCCAAGACCCGGCGTAAACAAGCAACATTCCGCAACATCACACACGTTAGTTAACAACAATTTATAACCCATTATCTTACAGATTTTCGATTCATGTTGGACTTGAAATTTAAAATTATGACATTTATCAATCAACAGTTACAAAAAGCCGCCATCTGTCACTCAGGTAATGCGCGTTCACGGAGCTGGGCAGGTGTTCAGTAATTTATGTCAACATGCACAGTGTTGGCATTCATAGAGTTGGCTCGTTAAATTTTTAGTTTCCAAGTTTTAATTTTTCGCTGGACCCAAAACTGAAGAAAGTTAAATTCTTGAATACTTTCTTTTTTACGTAATTGGAAAAACAATTTATTTTAGAGAGATTCCAAATCGAAAGCTGAATTTTTTTAAACTATAACCGCCATATTCAATTAATCGTTTCGGTTTTGGTGTTCGGTCTGCAACATTGCAATTTTAGCATTAACAATCTGTTAAAAATTTAATTGTCGAATGCTTTTATTCGCTTGCAATTAAATGTGCCAAATGAACTCTTAGAGTTAAAAATTAGGATATTTAAATGATTTTGTCTCGTCTTACTCTCAAATTTTAGTCTTTTTTTTTTTTTTTTTAGATCGCGATTCTTTTCCAGGCTTTTTAATTTATTTAAAAAGATGGAATTAAATGATGAGACGGCCGAAGATTTTTTGCGTATGCAAGGTCGTCAATGGAGCCCACATGGTCTTTCAGAAGGTGCCGAGTGTGATTTAGCTCTTAGTAATCCTTTTCGTAAAAAACGTCAAGAGATTGCACATGCGAACAAACAAAATCTTAAAATGAATGTTCAGTATGGTACCATATCAAAAAATATTAATTTTTCCCTTCCCAGATGCCTTGCTTTTCGAGAAACTGGGATGACTTCAGAGAGCGATTTTAGTAATCAAGTTATGAAACTGAAGCTGAGGCAGCTGAAATTAGTGAGCTGTAGTAGAGTTGATTTTTCCGATTATGTTAATTGTTATTACATAAAAGGATTTAGAAAAGATTTGTTAGGAGCTTGGACCTATCACGAATATTCAGCAACTCTTCTCAAATCAATATCATTTCAGTATGCCAAATCAGATTCCAAAAGCAATAAGTTGCAATCCAGTATTGCTGATATTTATTGTGCTGACATTGTCACTTTACCCAGTTATAAAGTGTTTGATCTTTGTGGACTTTCTTGTGGAGAGCAAGATTATGTTTTATATGTTGCCAATTCATATTCAAGACATAAAAACATAGCCCATTTGGCTCGAATTGGTGTAAATGAATGGGGTGATCTACAAGATGATATTGTTCGACGATTTGAACATCAAGAAATATTGTGGAGTTGTTCGTGGAATAATTTTAGGCAACGTTTTGCCATTGGTGCCGATAGAGGCTTCTATCTGCATGATTATGAAAGCTTTTCAAAAAGAATTGAGCTTCCTAAAGGTCAACCATATTCTTTAGATTTCAACAAAGATGGAAGTATGTTATATTGTGGTCTTCATAGTGGTGATCTTCTTTGCTTTGACCTTCGAGTTGAAACTAAAGTTCCTTCTCTAACAGTTCCTTTATCGAAAAACATTTCCTATATCAAACTTCTTTCTGATGAACAAACGGTGATAGCAAGTGGTTTCAACAGTGTTTTGTTTAATGTTAGTATCATTATTTATTGAATTTTATATTAAATCACTTTTATGTAATTGTAATCAAATTTCATCTTGAACAAATCAGAACAGGAAAAAGATAGAAAGAAAAACTTTTTTTCTGGATTGATAATTATGAAAAATTTATTTTAGCATTCATTATATCCAGACATCAAAATAAGTGAAATATTGGACATAGTATTAACGCATTAACAAGATTTTTTTAAAATATAACATCAATCTTCAAATATTCTTTTAAAACATTTGTCTTCCAACATAATATGTTAACATATATAAAATATAGATATATATTACTCTTATTCTGGTTCAAGAAGTTTCTTCTTAATTTAACTTTCATGCAATCATATAAAGCCTTTTTTAGAGAACATGACATTTTCATTAATTTAGTATATTTAATAAGTCATCTTGACTAGAACTAAAATTAAATCAGTATTTAAATATAATGATAAATTATCATTTCATTATTATCATTAATAATAACTGTTTGTTGGTTAAAACGTACTAAAAACTTGTTTAATATGACTCCTAGAGTAATCAGTTTAAATTTGTTTCTGGGATTGTCAATAAAACAAATGCGAATTATTATGTTATTTAGTCCAAATATATTGTACTTTATAAAATCCTAGTTGCACAAACACATTGTACAATATTTGTAATTTTGTGAAAATATTGCAAATAGAGCATCTTGTATTACTTAGTAAATATTGAGATATTTTTTTTTATCATAACTTTTAATTTCCCCTCAACAAACAGGCAGTTTTTATTGTAAAAATACTTTATTATTTAATATGAAACCTCTAAAAGTTATGTACTGCTAAATATACTGAAGAAAAAAAATTCAGGAAACTCAGGAAATTCTATTCTCTATATAACAGCAGATTAAGCAGGTTATAATTTCTTCAAATTGTAATGCGTAAGTAGCAACTGTGAACTATAGTCTTCCAAAAAAAACTGACTGTATGACTTTAACAATAATTCATCTTTTCTTAAAGGAATTGGTTGTGAGCAATTAGATTCCATCTGTATTACATGTGTGCTAAAAAAGTTCTAGCATGATCTTTGTGGAACTTGCATTTTTTAACTTACTAGACACATCTTGCATAAAAGTATGTACTAAGTACACCATACAGAGAAGTATTAGCCATATTCTTTATCACCAAATTATTTTATCCAGTTTAACAATTAACTGCTTTGCTCCCCAGGAAACATTTTCTCTGTCCACTGCCACTAGTGAATGCATGTTGTATTAATTCCAAGACATCTGCTTTTTTTCGGAATCTAAGAATGGTATGGTGAAAAGTCGAGTTCTCTCATGTAACTCAGTCTTTGGTACTTTTCCATTAACCTGACATCAATTACTGTGAAACATAAATGTTGGTACAAAATGTCACTTGTCATCAGTTGTCAATATATGCGCTAAGTTTAGAAACCTTCAACTGCTGTTACACATTTCATGACAGAAAGTTGGTATACAAAGACGTATCAAGGGAAAGAGACACCTGGGGCATTGACTTTTTTTTTGCTTCTTGTCATCATCAATAATTTGGCAAGCGTAAATAACACCTGGAGCATGATATTTTTTTGCCCTTTCATCATATTTGGGTTTTAAAAGTGATATACAGTAAAAGCTTAACTAACCAGCATGCTCGGGAAACTCCGATTTCTGGATACCTGAAAAGTCCGGATAGTTGAGTGTGACGGGAAAAATGGGGGGGGGGAGAGAGATTATAGCCTTTAAAAAAAAAAATTCGGCCAAATAATTTGTTTTTGCCATTTTGAAATGTGCGTTAAATATAATTTTTAAGAATACTTCTGTATCTTCCATAACATTGTATTTACAAAATGCATTATGAAGATTTTAATTTAACGTTGATGATTTAAAAAAAATATTTATGACCTGTAGCCGAATTTTTACCATAAATATATAGATTATAAAAATATAAACATTTAAAAATAACCGACGAAACTGAAAAATATTCTACTCCGCAAGCATAATAAAACTGTTTTAAGTGATCATAAACTAATCCCAGATTGAATATCAAAACTAATTATCTTTTAAACGATCACAAGGGTAATTGCGCACTCCTGCACTTGATATTGCGTAATCGGAATCAACATTTGCCGGTATTTGGAGAGTAAATAAATAAAGCAAAAGAAAGAGACTTACCAATCTGGAATACCCCCCATGAGCTATTTTTTTTACCGATTCTGTCCCTTTTTTTTGGTTGTCGATTTACTTTTTACGTCTTGTTTTTTGGCGAAAGGTGAGGACTCTTTTTTTTTTTTTTTGGTTCTCACTTGCTTTTCAACCCCCCTCCCCTCGCCACCCATAAAACAAGTCTGTGTAAATCACAGTACTGTATATTGTTTGTTTTTTTTTCCTTCTACGCTCCTCCATATGGAACGGCGTGCGTGCATGCTAGATTTTGGAGCGCAGATGTAAAATTTTTAGAAAAACTCATTTTCTAATTTTTCCAGTTAGTTGAGCTTTCCGGATACTTGAATGCCGGATAATCGAGAGTTTACTGTAAACGCACTGTTTTGTTTCATTGGTTCTTCCCAAGTCTCAATGGCGGCGAGGAAGGGGGACAATCCCCCCTACCTTTTTATGTAAAAATTAAATTTTTATTTCATATTAGCTGCCTAGAAGTAGGAATTACAAAATAAGCACTGGTATTCAGGAAAACTTGCTAATTTTTTAACTAAATTTTTAAATTTTGTTGTCTACCCCTATACTCTCGGTTATTTTAGATGTCCATAAATTTTTTGCCCCCTCACTTTTTCCACTTAATCGCCAAGTCTGGTCCCCAAGCAATCTAAGCTCTCTTCCTATCTCTATGTCATTGTTACTATTTGGTGCATTTTTTTATTCCTCACTAGCAAAGAAGTGGGAACCTGGCATATATTTCGGATACTGTTGGACCAACAGAAAAGTACTTATTCATCTTACTGAACCTATGCATGATCAAATCTGGAAAAAATTTGGAACTTATAACCAGTGATAGTATAACCAACATGTAGACAGTGGTGGATTTTGACAATATGAGGTTACAGGCACAAAATTGTTTGGAGGCCTTTTCCCTACTCAATGTCATAAATTCGCAACAGACTTACAACTGCGATCATCTATGCCAAATAGATGTTGAGGCCCTTTGATGTCTCTAGGTACAAGGCTATCGCCTGTGAGGAAAATCACCACTGCATGTAGACTTTTTTATCAAGTTGTAGTGGTAATGTGTTGATCATGTATGGAGACTATCTTGCATTTTTCCTGTCAGGCTCCTATTATTGGAATAATATAGCTCAAAAGTTCTTTAGGATCATTATCTTTGTCTAGTTCTATTCTATTTCTTTGGAACAAGGAAAATCAAAATGAATACGTGGCTACATAAAGTAGCTAAAATATACAATTTGAAAGGTGATTAGCACTACTTAATCTTCAGACCTAAATTATTTAATGCATATTATGGTTGTACCCTGTGGTACAAAATAGTTCCCCCCCCCCTTCTTTATCTGTTCAAAGCCTAAAAACTGACTTGACTTTAAAAAAAAGAATTATACAATTATCCCAACAACTTTATACATCTTTATTTAATGTACTAAATATTTGCTTCATATACTCTGTGATTTGCACCTGCATTAAAATTCCAAAATTAATCACTAATTACTCAGCAGGTAGCATTTTTTATAACAAAATGAGACTTAATTTTGTGTTTTGTTAAAAATCTTTTCTATCTATTTATTTTTCCTTCATGCAAAATCTGAACTATTTACCAAATAACAGATATTTTTCCTTTATTCTGTAATTTGCATATTTTATACCAAGAAACAATATTCATTGAGCTAGGTGAAGTTATCCTGCATATGAATAATTTATTACCTTAATAAAAAATGAATAATTCTGATATTTTCTTTTTTAGGTTGATCTTCGTACAAAGAAGGCTGTATTCCAATATCCAAATCATTATAGCTTGTACAAAAAGCTAGTATTTAGTTTAAATGAATCACTGAATGTACTGTGTGCTTCTGGAGAGGATAATATCACCAGGTTGTGGTCCTTGAAAGAAGGGAAGCTTTTACATGCCCTTCCTTTACCAAACCAGGACTACTGTGGTCAGATTAATTCTTTCTTTGAAGCAGAGGGTAGAAGAATATTTGTTCACATATTGCTTGGGGATTCTATACACACCTACGAGACTTTGGAAGATGTGATTCAAGATAGACAAGTTCTGCAACTCAGTGCCCGACCTCTCTACTAGTCTCATTATTATTGGTGTTCTTTCTCAGTACTTTTGCATTAGTCCAGAAGCAGTTACCACTCATCATAAATATTGGTGCAGAACATCTCTTTTTCTGTTGGCGCATCATTTACCAAAATAAGTGAAGTACACCAAGTATAGAAACCATTCACATGTTCCATGATGGAAGGTTGCTATGTTTGTCACATTTGTTATACATTTTAGTTGCTCTCTCTAACTGAGAAGTGGCACATATGTCAGCTGCATCAGACCAATGAAAAAGTACCTTTTATTTTTCTTCTACAGCTGCAAAATGAATAATCAATTCCAGTGTGAAATTTTGATGATTATGCTGGGAAATAATTCTAAGTTAGATATTTTTGATTGATTTTTAACACATTTTAATTTGCAAGAAATATCTATTTCACTTGTTCTATCTGCAGTTTGCCTTGGTCTTGCAAGTATTTTCAATAATTTGATTGTTTGGTTGCCATCTTTTTCCATGTTAGTTTTTTTTTTTTTTTAGTTTTGTATAGTAAAAATTTTACTTCTTGGGGACTGAACTTTCTATTTGATATATTATAACTAGAATTAACTTTTATTGGTGCAATATTGTTTTTTATAAATAGATATTTATTGGAAATTCTTGTAAATGTTATTCAAATTTTATATTTTCATTGATAAATTTTCTTAACTTCAATATTCAGAATCATGCTTGGAATTATGGATCAGCAGCTTCAAAAGTAATAATAAATTCTTCCTGTGGATAATAAAACTGTTTCTTTTTTATTATGGCAGTCACTGTTCTTAAATAATATTGTTTTGTTGGCATATTTTCATTTAAAAAGCGTGGCCCTCCCCCTTCCCAAATAAAAAAAAAAAGAGTTGTGCAGACATGGGGAAGTGTCTTGCTTTAGTGATATTGTGTATCCTTTGTTTATTCTCAATATAAAAACTGATGTTTGTATATTGCTCCAGATTTTGTTTCTATATGCGACATCTAACTTACTCATATTTTCTTGTTTGATGTATAATTTGTAGTTTATTAAATCATCCAGAAAAACATTTATAAAAAATTTGCTGAAAAATTGGAATTCAAGAAGAACTTATTATATACCTATGTGTAAGCAGAAATTCAGTTTTTTATAGGTAATAAAAAGCAATAAGTTTTTTTTAGGTACCTAGTCATTTATAAAATTCTTTGGTTCCAAGTTCTTTGGGATAGTTTTCCAGATTTTGAGATTTGCATTTTTGGATAAATTTTACCGTAGCCTCCTAAAATCCTATTTACTCAGTTACTTTAGTTCTCTTATCAGGTTTTACAATTAAAATAGTTAATCACCTGTTCAAAACATTCAAAGCAGTTTTTTTCATAACTACTAAATGAATTTGCATTACTATTGTATAATTATTATAACAAATAAAAACTCTATAAGAAGAATTATTAAGATATATTAACTTCTCTAACTTTAATAAGAAAAATTGCATACTTAAGTTTCATAAGAAAAAATAAACTTTTTAAACAAAGTTTAAGGTGTAAAACATGGTCTTATTCTTGAATCAAATATTTATTTCTAATAATTTGAATTTTATTTGAAATAATTGGATACAGTTATGTAATTGGATCAACTGTCAAATGCACATCTGGAGATTTTAATACATAGTTTCCACACTCGCACACAAATTAACACTTCATTTTTTCCCAAACAATTAACTATCACATTATTAGTAGTCTGCTATTCAACAGATTGCAGTCATTTTAATTTTGTATTGCAAATTTGTAATAGTAACCTTGAAATTTAATCAAATTTCTATTCCTTGATTCTGTCTTTATCCAATTATTATTTTCTTTCAGTATTAAACATAATTAAATTTCAATTCCAGATAATAGTTTTAAGTTTTTTTTCCAATCTAATTTTGATCTAAGTTATCTTCAACGAAAGTGAGGAATTACTGCTTCAGAAGCACAAAAAGAATTTTTTTTGTTTGTTTGTTCTCTTTAAAAAAATAATAAATAAATAAAAAAATTCAAGCTATTTGACAAAAATATTGTCATTTTATTTTCTATTTTTCTTATTTGTTCTTCACAAATATTAGTATTAGTTTCTTATCAAAAGAAAAAAATATTGAAGTATGAAGGACTGGATTATCAAAAGTTGCTAACTTTTGGAGCAATCCGAATTTATATTTATTAAGTGGAAAAAGCTTCAAAGAAGTTTTTTTTAATGAACTTCACATTGTTATGGAATTACTCTACAGACTAAACATTTTAAAGGACTCCTTCAGTATATTAACACTGTAATCAATCATTGTGATATTTACAACTGCGGAAAGGTAATGATTGGTGTCTTCTTTCTTTCCATAATCATGAAGAAGCAAACTGGATATTAGCAAGCTTCATTTTGTTGAAATGTTCTATGTTTTGCATAATTGAGACTAATTTTTCGTTGACTTGACTGATTTTTCAGGTTTTTTTCTATTATGTTATTTAAAATACTTAATTGTTTATATACTTAATTATTATATGTTATTTTTGTAACCACTTAACAGTTTCTTTTTTCTGATATATTGTGTCCAAAAGTAAGCACATTTTTTCTAATCAATTTTGGATTCAAATTGATTTTATAAATTCAAATCAGCTGTCAAAACAGTTACAAGTATTGATTTTATTAATTTTTGATAATTTTCAATTGCAGGAGAAAAAAGGACCTAAAAATTGGTTTACCTAACCTAAAAACTGGTTTACACTTGTTTTGCTATCCAACATTAATTAAACTGCTAGAGCCATTTACTAGAAACATTGCAAGTTAAAGAAAATGAAAAGGCTGGGGAAATCAGTGGATTGGCTTAGAAAAATGACCTGTCTGAGCGGTGTTCGGGCAAATCAGGGAAGTCCTTTTTTGCAGAAACTATTAAGTGGTTAAACACAGTTTTTTGTGAAATTTATTGTAAAAAATTGACCATGGAATAGGCATATGCTGTTGGAAAATTTGAATTTTATGTTGCATAAAGGTCATTCTCATGAAAAGGTGCTTTTTACAGTCCTGGGGTAATAAAAATTAGAAAAGTGCAACAAATGTCCTAATATTTTTGTTGATATGTATTATTTAAATTTTAAGAAAGCTATTCAATACGTTTCTACTAAAATAGTTTTACTATTTAATTCTCATTTTTCAATGAATATAAGACAAAAGTCCCCTTCGTGGATGTCCCTACGTCTGAAACACAAGATAATTTTTACTGATACTGAAACAATTAAAAAAAATTTTACTTTTTTTTCTTCAGTATTAACTAATTTAAAGTCTCTAGTTAGGGTCTTTTTTTTTTTGGAAAATATATAATTTTTACGAAGGAATTCATTTTTCAACTTTGTCCCTGGAAAATTAAGTTTTCCCTCCATGGACAATAAAATAACTTTAAAAAATATCATAAATGGAAGTTCATGTCAAATAATCATGAAAGGGTTTATAAGAGAGGCAAACAATTTGTTCTTTAAGGAAATATTTTCTTTTCTATTGCGAATTTATTGTATATATTCCAATTTATTTGTTCCATTTAGAGCTTGTTAAACTTCTCAGTGTCCACTCCGTAGACATCATAAATAAATTAAGAAAAATCTAATTTATAATTAAAATACAAAATTTTGATTGGTTTAGTATCAAATTTAATAAAAATAAGTGTACCACTTTAGCCACATAAAAACCAAAATACTTAAAAATTCAAAACTTAGTTTTTGTCTCCTCCTTGGAGAGGATGGCATTGTCAATGAAAGAGACAAAATCTCAAAAATCATGATACACTTAGATAAATTAAAATAATATCAATTAAAAGTTCTTTGGTAGATAATTTTTATGAAATTTAGTGATTTTCTTTTTGTATTTTTTTGTAAATTAAAGTTGAAATTATATTCTCGAAAAGAATTAAGGTAAACAATTCATATAGAATATTTATAATGTTGAAGCTTCAATTATGTATAAAAAGCATTTTAATAGCTAAATTTGTTTTTAGAAAAATTGGCAATATCAAAAAATAAAAAGACAAAGCAGTCAGATGCTCTAATTCAGAAGAGAAGGGAGTAGAAAAAACTTAATACAAGACTTACAAGATTGTTTATTAATAAATAAATATATGATATTCCTTAATCTAATATATAATTGATTACTTTCCTGCAAAATGTTGACTTTCATGTATTTGAAATTGTTTGTAAATATTATTTAACTAATGTACAGTCAGTGTCATTATTTGAAAAGTGCTATTTATTTTAAAATGTAAGTTTTCAAACACTGGTTTTTAAAAGGTAATTTTGCTATTTAATTATAGGAAATAAATATGTACTAACTATTTCCAATAATTACACAATTATGCTTTCATTTAAAATTTTACAATGTAAAAGTCCCATCCGTTGACTATCATGTCTCCTCCATGGACATGTCAAAATTTTTTTAAAACCTAAAACTTGTGAAAAATAATATTAAAAACTTGACTACTAATATAAAGGTATTTATTAAGATTAGATGAAAACATCCATACAATTTTTAAGATTTTTTATATACTTTTGTTAAACAACTTTTTTTTAGCTATTTGTACCTTTTTCGTGAGAATGACCCATATTTACAAAAATTAAATATGAGAATATATGGGTGTTTATGAGAAATTATTTTGATTTCTATTATTTAATTTAGCTGTTAGTTGACTGTCAGATTCCGAGGTATAAGAATAATAATTCATATAAATACACTCTTCTTGACTCCGGGTTACATAGAATATTCTTTTAAATGAGTGTCGATCTGGAAGTTAAATGTGACCTATCATAGAAAGATTTTCTACATGAGATTGCTTTTTATACTTTGACTTGTGATTTAAACCAGAAAAACTGACCAACCCACATTATTCTGCTGTAATAAATATTTTTATATTTTCATTTTATAGCAGTTACTAAAAAAGTGCAAATTTGGACTTTATATAAGCTTCAACATTGATTTTTACCAGCATTTGCATTAAATATAAAACACTATATGGTTATGTTAAAAGTATGGATTGTCTGGAAAGAAATTTGATATTTAAAGTAAGAGATATGGTTAATTTTCCTTTCATTGAATATGTTGTCATACATTGATACATGTTGTGCAATGCTTTTTAAGAACAATATATAATGTATCTCAATTTATGATGCTGCCTAATGCTTCTAACTTTAGAAATGAGAAAAAATATCAATTACCATAAGTTAGGTGGAATTTCTAGTACCATGGTGTGGTGGCAATTTTTGTTTCAGCAATACAGATGGAAAATATCACAGTTTCAATGTACTTTTTACCAATATAAAGCACCTACATTTCTTTTAAATGGTTATTTCTGAACTGTATGCTTACTCTTAAAATAAAGATAATTATTTAATACAAACTCAATTTTATGAGCAACTAGATAGTTGCTGTTGATTTTTACTTCACAGAATAATTATGACTTTAAAACCAATAATCAGTAGGTATTTCATGTGCAGCTACATGAATACTATAGTCTTTTTACTAGGCAGGCACTTTATGTTGCAATACTATTTTGTCAAGTGATAATTTCACTTTTAACTGTTTCTCTTTTCTTGTCTGTTGTAAAAATAAAGTGAAAAGTATTGACACAGAAATAATATTTATAGCAATTTCAAAATAGAAATTTTTATGCTCCGTAAGTAATTACTTTTTCTTCCTATCAGATATTGAATAACTTGTTTGAACGGCTTTTCCAAAAAGAAAAAGTTATTTTTATGAAAATCGGATGTTCTTTAACAGATAACGAATCAGATCAGATCAGATAACGAATTATATCATCAGGTTGTAAAATATTGTTGATGTGTTTGAATAAATTTTACCAAGAAATTTTATGTACCTACTGTACTTATTTTTTAAAATATATACAAATTTTTAATGAGGAAAATCACCATGATAAAACACTCAAATTTTAATTAAACAAAGCTTTCAGAGACAGTAATGCAAGTCTACTCAAGAGCATAAAAAGATATGAATTATTTAAATGATAAAGTTCATAGAAAGAAACACAACTAAAACAGATAGGGAATGTCTTTAACAAAGTTCCACTCACTATAATATATCGTTATACCTTCACATCCAATTTTTAGAAGTCCTTTTTATTATATCAGCTATTAAAAATTCAAATAAAAGAAATTTAACTTGGGAATTAATTTGGGAGGCAAACAAAGCTAATTTTAAAATTCACTTTAGGTCATGATTAATTTAGGGGGGAAAAAGATTTAATAATTTTGTAACTTTTAAAAAATTATACAATTTAGAATAATGGCTATTTTTTCCGTGTACCATATATTTTTAAACATTTAATTTTGGAAACATTTAAATTCAATTTATAAATACAGAATTCTCAGCAAAAAAAGGATCAATCATTGTAGTTTTTTAAAGTCAATCTAAATGCACATAATTTGGAACAATTGCAAGGTCCTCATCACAGCAAATTTTCACAAGAAATTTTTGCGAAAAAGTAATTCAATATAGTGATGGGCTTTTTTCTTGAGCTCGGAACTGCAGGGTATAATGGTGGAAGTTCCAACAATTCATTTCGAATCTAGCTGGAAATTTTGTTTTAGTTTCTAAAAGGTTGAGAAATACTGATGTAGCAAAATAATTCTAATGTTCCTTCCCCAATACTTTCATATTCAGAAAGATCCCAAATGGATTTCCCCAAATAAAACAACTTTTTATCATCGCTCATTTTGAAATTTATCTTGCCAAACATGTTTTTATGATATCGTCGCTAAACAAGCAACTGCACCCATCTCAATTATTTGAAATTTCAAACAGGAAGAAACTGAATTTTTCGCAACCAATAACAAATATTTCTGAATATTTTTCACATCTGGCAGGAACATACTGTCTGATGTTCATATCGGATATTTAAAAAAAATTCAGAAATATTCGTTATTGGTTGTGAAAAATGGAGAATTTCCTTCTCTCCTCTTTGATAGGGATTTGCTTGTTAACCGACGATATAACACTTGGGGCAAGTAAGAGCATTGGTTCTTTCCTTGTTTTTCTCTTAAAAATGGCATCGGGTGCAAGCATTTTAAAGTTTGGATTAAGATATGAAAAGAAGCCTGAATAAAAGAATCTACAGAAAATAACATCTTAAATGTATCTTCCACTTTTTATATACAGGGTGTCCCAAAAAAGTGGAAGTATTTATTTCCTTAAATATTGCACTTAGACATATACTTCCAATTACAAAGTTTCTTCAAATAAGGTAGAAATTTGTGTGATAACACTTTGGCTTCTTTGGAAGTTCAATATAAAAAAAAATATATGTTCCCCGTAGAGCAAAAGTGTCAATGAGTGAAATGCTCCTCTTACACTAATCTAATGTATAAACTAAGTTCCACGATTCTATCTGAAAAACTTAGAGATATGTTAAATTTTTAAATTTCAAGAGGCTGCTCACAAATTTATATGGAGATATTTACTGCAGAATTGCAGTTTATTCAACATAGAAACACTGTGAAATAAAAATATTTGTCTAATAGTACATCATAAAATCATTACGGATTGGAAAAAAAATTACCAATGATGCAAACTGTTCCTCAGTTTCATTAGCAGATAGTTGTAACTATCGACTTGATAAAGAATGGAAGGATAACTTGAGAAAATAAAAATTTAAGGTGTAACAGGAACATAGCCTAATATTGAACAAGACTGTGGAATTATTTGCTCGTAGTATTGTGCTTATTATTAAGCTTTACCTGAAAGTAGTGGCGACTCATTATTTAGGTCTGCAGAGTTGCTGAACTGACTAAAATTATTTTAAAAATTCGTATTTTTGTTTTTATTCTTATTTGCTTACTTCTCCATTCTAAGAGTTTGATCATTAACGAAAGAAGAAGACGGAAAAGGAATGAAAAACTAAGACACAAGATGGGGCTTCAAAAATGTTTTGGAAAGCACTAAAATTCGCTCATTCCGTACAACGTAAGTGACATAATGGACGAAGGCGAATAGCTATTCTTCCTGTCTTAGAACTTAGCCAGAACTGGATTTTCAGATGGTTCTGTTTTGTGCTGAAAACAAACTAATGTTTTCTTTTTTCCTTTCTATCTCACCTTTGCACTTTTTTTTCATTCACTGTTTTTGGGTTTCTGATTCACTTTCATGTTGCAACAAAGGGAACTTGGCTGGTTCCTACATATTTGATTTCTATTATTAAAACGAAACTCGCCGAAAGTAAAGGACTGTAATTATCTAAAATACACTTCAGATAATTACAACTACAAGTTTGAACTATTTGAAAGTAAAGCTATTTTTGAAAAATTGCATTTCAATTGTATTCTAGTAATATTTTTATAGCACTGCTTGTTTCTGAGAAGCTGAGCTTGGCTGATGATATGTCACCATGAATATTTTTTGTAAATTATTCAATTAATCTTTCCGTCCTTTAAATAATTTTTTTAAAAATATGTATATTATCCCTAAAATGTATGTCAAAAGACTGCATCAAACAACAATGAGGTATTGAAAAGTGGTCCAAGTCAACAACTTTGTCTTCTTATATATCTGTAAATTTTGCAGATAGAAGCATGCAACGTTTTATGTGAATACATGAAAGTAAAAGAAACATTTTACTAATTGACATTTTTGCTCTATGGAGGCTGTATAAAAATTTAATTTTTGTAACTTTTTATTATCAATGCTCTTGGATATCAAAGTATTTTGATATAAATTCTTACCTTATTTGATGAAACTTTGTAATTGGAATTATATGTCTAAAACCAATATTTAAGAAAATAAACGCTTGTTCCACTTTTTTGGGACACCCTGAGTGTGCAGGATAATTTTCTTTTCAAAGGACATGCATCTTCATTGATAAGTACTTCAGAAATATCAGTTTCCTCAAAATGGAAAAAAAACCTGAATAAGTCAAAAAATTTTAAAAACCGTCCAATTTATGGTAACTTATTAAATCCAAAACTGTGATATCATCATTCTATAAGACTTCTATCGTGTGCCTATTGTTTAATTATTATTCCCACAGTATATCAAAAGGCAACTACTTGTTCAGTCTTCCCACCATATATTCTATTGCCAATACTCAAAATGCATTTTGCATTCAATATTTAAACAAGCAGTTTTCCACTCAGTTTTTCTTAAAGATTATTTGAAAATAAAAAATTAGATGTTTTAAAGTAATATTCACAAATTCAAAAGCTGAGAAACAGTCATCCTGCTGTACCTCCAGTGCAATTTTAGAATCAATTTTCTCTCAAATAATCTTTAAGAAAAACAACTTAAAAAGAGGTGTCAGGTTCAAATGTGAGGAGCTGTTCACTTTCTGACCTAAAAAATTATAAATATTTAATCCTTTCAACCCAATTTTTACACGATTAAAATTTAACTACAAGTTTTACATGATTAAAATTTAACTATGAAAAGTAGTTTAATTTAATGTTGATAAAAAATGTAAACGTGGGATTTATTTACCCAATACGGAATGAAGTCTAAATATCCGGGACATATATGACCATTAGGGGCGAAAGGTTAATACTCTCTAAGCAATCTGGGAAAATTTATTAGAAAGTAATCTGTTTTATAACCAGAAGGAATTAATGCCCATCATTTAAAATTTTCCTCGTATTTTAATTTCAGTCTCCTCATTTTATAACCATTAGGAAATTAATAGTCTTCATTTTAAATTTGTTTTCTTTAAGTAATCTTCGACAGAATTTAAAAGAATTACCTGGCTGGAATATTGGAAAGGCAAATGGTGTAGTACAAGTCCCACTCATGAAGATCAAAAATAGGCACATGAAACTTATGGGCCAGATTCGGCCTGCCCTTTGTAAAAGAAGTTCTTAAAAATTCATAAATTATTTTCCAGTTACATTTATTATAAATGAGCTACAATACTTGATGGTGGTCAATATGTGCTGTCAAACTGAGTGTTATGCTCACCACTTTTCAGAGTATCAATGCCTAAACACTTCTCAGCTTCATTCATTCTTTTTTAGTATTATTACCCAGAAAATTATTCCCTTCAAACTGCTGATTCAAATGTCTATCTTAACAGGATGTACTAAAAGCAATTTAGACGATAGACTTATAAGAGATTATGATAAGTACTTCAAGTTGGTTATTTGTAGACAACTAGTGAAAAGTAATGGTTAAACTGAGAAAATACTTTTAAGGGAAAATGGTATTTCAGAGGTTTGAGTGGAAGGGCAGTGTGAAGATAATTTAATTTCTATTACTGTGAACCAACAAATATATAAAATTATTTTTGAAGCATTTTGAATTCAATGTCAAATGTTTTGTTGAACTAATTTAAAATTTTATTTATCTATTTAGTAATAATGCAGACAGTGTAAAATCAATTCATTTGAAATGAAAAATAGGAAAGATTACTCAAAAACTTCTTTATGATCCACTACTGTATTTGATTAACAAAAGGATTTTGAGAGAAAAATATATATAAAAAAATCCATATTTATTTTTAATTCAAAATATACATTTTGAATGTTACAAACAGTGACAAAATAATGAGTAGTAACATATATAGCAAGTTATTCTGAAACACAAAACTTACAAAATGGGTAAGAAAGCTTTCACAGAGGGTAATGCTGAAGTCTCTCTTACAATCATATCACATGTGCAACATCAAAAATATGGAGACTGGTTGAGGAATTGCCACTGCTTATAAAATATGTCATACCAAGCTGCGCATGCTGGTGACTGGCAAGTTTCATTAGGTGGATGACAAGGATGCTGAGAAGGTGCAAAACATTGATTATAAGCATAATGTGATGGTTGCATTTGATAATTTGACTGTACATGATTTGTGGATGGATTTGAATTTCTTAGAGAATTAGAATTATCAATGGAGAAACAAGCAGCATGTCCACTGCCAGCAGGTTTAGATCCCAATTGCATTTTGCTCATTTGGCAGGACTCCTTTAGAGAGCATTCATTAGGATATGGTTGACTTAGTGGATTAGGAACATAAGTTGGCTGCATATGATAACTGGATTGTGTACCCAAAAATTGTCCATCATTTGTATGGCTCTGGATTTGTTGAGGATATGATGGATAGTATGGATTAGAAGCATAATATGTTGGCTGCATTTGATAATTGGAATGTGCACCCAAAAATGACCCTTGATCTGCATGATTTTGCCTTTGTTGAGAATACTGTCTGTTGTACGGATTAGATTGATAATGGGAATGAGGTGGGCAAAAAATTGGCCTTTCACATGCAGGATTGAAGTATGGGTTTGAAGTTCCATTTGTATTAGAATAATCAAATTGAGATGGTTCAGTTTTTGGTACTGTTTCATTCTTTTTGTGACTTTTTCTTTGACGGCCAATTTGGAGACTAGAGCTAGATTCCTTGGAATATTGATCAATATCATTCTCAATTTCAGAAGAACTTGTCCTAGAATGATATGTAATTTTATTTTCTACACGTCCATTTACAGTCTTTGCTCTGCAGCCAGAATCAGTTTTTGATACTGTTTTACCCTTTTTGCAAGTTTTTCTTTGGTGTGCATCTTGGAGACCAGAAGGAGATTCTTTGGAATACTGATCCACATCACTCTCAGTTTCAGAATAATATGTTATTTTATTTTCAGCTTGGCCATTTCTGGTCTTTGTCTTGTAGCTTGATGATTCTGAAGATTTTATAGTATTCACTACTTTACTTTTTACGTTTTGTATCCTTTTATTGAACTCTTTCTTGGGTTCATCCTTTGCTTTTCCGCTGTCTATGGAAGTATCTGAATCAGAAGAAGTGCTATTGGTAGACGACTCAACATGCTTTTTGGTATCAACTATTTCAATGCCTTTAAAGCACTTTTTTGTACTCTGAATTTCACGCAGAATTTTTTTAGTCTCTTCCGTATCTTTACTGGAACCTCCACTTTTTTTGGCCTTTATCAATTCAGTAAACTTCTGCTCAAGTTCATTGGCTGCATTTTCACTGTCTATTGAAGTACCTGAATCAGAACTACTACTACTAGATGATTCCGCATAGTTTATGATATTAGCTGCTTCTTTATTATAACATTTTGCTCTTTCCTGTGACACCTTGTTGAATTCTTCAGTGAGCATATGCATTGCATCTTCACTGTTTATTGAAGTATCCAAGTTCGATTCACAGTCTGAGCTGCTTTCTGATGTGGAATTTTTATTAGCAGAAGGTTTTACTTTATGTATGCTTGCAAGCCTTAAATTGAAATGCTGAATGAGCTTATCTTTATCACTTCCACTATTTGACTCTAAGCCAGAAGAATCGCCAGATCCAACACCTGAAAGTACTTCTACTTTAGGTGTACTAAATAGTTTAAGCTGTGAATCTAGACTAGAGTTTTGAATCTTGCTCTCACCATCATTCTGTTTCAAACATGTTTGTTCTTCAATTTCTGATACCTTATTAACACTTTTTTCTTTTCCACATACCTGAGCTATTTCATTAGTCAAATCTTCTGAACTGTTAACTATGAAATCTTTACGCACATCATAGTGATACTGGCTTAAACTTGACCTATAGTGTTTAAGAGATTTAGGAGAAAATGTATTATCATTTGACTCAACATTAATAGATTCAGAAGATTTGGCATAGACAGCAGTAGAAAATTTCTCAGAGCCTTTATTGCAATTTTCATATTTCTCAATAAAAGTTATGCAAGAAGAAATCAATTCCTTAGATTTGGGATCGTTAAAATTTTTAGAGGTATTGAATTCATTATTCATTACTAATGATTTGCCATCAATATTTTTTTCTTTCAATGAATTTTTAGAATCATTTTCAAGATCTAGAAGACAAGAAATTGTATTTGTAATCTGTTGCAATCCATGGATATTACTTGCTAAGTTACCAGATTTAGGTTGGCAATTTTCAGTATTCTCTTCCAAGGAGACCAAGTTCTCCTGGTCTAATTTTCTTTCAACTAACTTATTTTCACATGATTCTTCACCATTGCTTTCGTTAACTTTCAAATTATTTTCATCTTCAGCTGCTACAATTTCAGATAATGAGGATATTTCGGTGACTACTTCTGGTTGCTTTAATTTCACAGAGGCAGGTGAATCAATTTTATCCAATTCTAGTTCCACAGATTCTGAAGTACTGCTCAAATCATCATCTTCCTTCACTGAATTTGTAGGATTAGAATTTAAATCAAGTGATTGATTCTGCATTTCATGAGTGTCTCTAGATTCAGTACTTGCTACTTCAATGTCAACTAACTTTTCATCAGAAAGATTTGTCAAATTTTCAGAAGCAAACTCTTCAACTTTAGAGGTGCAGGACAATTCATTATGACCATTCAACTCAATATCTTCACTAAAACCATTGGCCTTTTCCTGTTTAACAACTCCATTTTCATTAAGGTCTTCTATGTCACAACTGGAATCAGAACTGGATTCGCTTCCATCATCCAATGGTAATTCTCCATTCTTTACACTATGTTTTATGTTAGGTTGTAGGCTAATGAGACCTTCAGGAACAAGATCTGAAATATATATATGTATTAGGGATGTAACGAATATTCAGCCTAATAAATTTCAGAGTAATATTTTTTTAAATGCGATTTAAATATATTTAACAAAGAATATTTCAGAATTACATTTCAGTACATTTACTATAAAAAAGATCTCCTAACAGTTACTTAATTTTAAGTTGCACAGTAGGATATAAGTGTATTTAAAATGTTACATATTATTTATCATTTTAAAGCCTGAAATTATGATGAAATAATAATTTTTGAGCATTTTCAGGGAAAAGTCTATTCCGTTTGGATTCATATATATATCACTATTTTCAAAAAAGAGACACTCGCTATATACTGTGTTTGCAGGAGCTGAAAGATATTTTCCTACAAATTCGTAAGTCTAGGAATTTTTCCCCCTCGCCAATTAAGTAGACTCTCGGTTCTAGCTATTAAAAGTTATTTATCATAATAGGGATTTACTTCTAGTAATTTTAATTAATCCACTGAATTTTCTTCCGTGTTTGTCATTGTCAAGTTCTGCAATGATGACTTTTTTTTTATTTCTGTGAAGCAATCCCAAATCAAAGAGGATTTCTCAGTCCTTATTAACGGAATTATTATTGGAATTCAGGTATTTAAATATTACAAAAACACAACAAGATGTTATTTTTTTAAAATCGGCAAATCACTTTCATTAGTCTTTTTTTTTTCATTTAAAATTTCAGAACTATTTTATTTGGAATCAAAAGTGAAACATTTTTAAAAAGTAGGTATTTGGCTATTTGGCCAAATCACTATCCATTACATCCCTAAATCTGGGCATTCACCACGAGGCTGTTCTACTCCCATTTGGACCAACAACCAGTTTGTTTTCTACCCATTCAAGCTGATCCATATAGGTAGGTCATTCATAAAGACTCCAAAACACACTAAAGGCTGCTTTGTAACCCCCCTTATTCCACCCATCCTCCTTGCCGATTTTCCCAGTCTGACTACCATGCACATTCCCCATTCCTAACCCTCCCACACACACAGGTGATTTACTGCCTGCCTCGAAGAATCCTATTTCACTTTTAAGGCTGAATGAGATGAATGGGAAATCCAACAACCTTGGAATTCCAAATTCTCCCTCAGCCTAAGTCAATTATCATCGAGATTTTACATTGACAAATGGGCTTGGTATTCTGTGTTCCAAAAAAAAGTGGATTGGAATACTGGTGAATATCCCACTTAATATGTATGCAAGATGATGGGCAACAAAGAAGAACCCCTAAAATCTATATTCCATTGATTTTGTTTCCATTTTCTGATATTTTTAATTAGGATTTTTTTGTTACATTTCTATTCTAACAACAAAATTACATTCAAGGTCCATTCATGACTATTGTAGTGGAAGGGGGGGGGGGGGAATGCATCCAAGGCTGCAAAACAACCACTAATATAAGGGAAAATTCCAATTCATGGGTATAAACCAAGACGGAATGTTTTATCTAGTTTAATTTGCTGAATGAACATTTTCTCTACTAGGACTCGAAATGATTTTTTCAATCAATATCTTTCTAAATCTTAATGGTATTCAAATGGAATTTATATATAAGCTGCCTTAGATGCCTGGCTTCGACATTAAGAAAAGAAAATTATGCATTAATTAAATAAATTAATAATAATTAATATTAAAATAAACATTGACTATGTTTGGCACATACATCAGTCAAAAATTATTTACTACAAATACTCATATTTTCTTCAATATTCAAGGTACTTACTTCAAATTTTAATATAACAGTTTTCTATAACATTGTCATATATTTTAAGTTTTGTATAATTAGGTTAAAAACTCTGCATGTTATAAGCAAAAAACTTGGAATTTTTTAAATATACCTTTATATCTTCCTGAATTTACATGCTATTTTTAAGAAAATGCATGTAAGCAATGTGCACAGGAAACAAAACCATAGATGCAAGTTTAAAATTATTATCAGCTTTCGATGAAGTGGGGCAAGATGAAGTCCCTTTTCATCTCCATCAATTTGTGGCCGGTCCCCTAAATGCCCTCAGGACAAAACCTTCATTGTAAAACACAAGTGCCCACAATTGTATGTCCCACCATTCTCCACAATGGATTGTCAACTATTGTATTCAAATTAACTCCAAATGTTTTGCATTTTACAAATCTTTCAGTACTTTCGACAGTAGTGTATTAATATTCTGTTTCGAAACTATAATAGAGATTATTTTGGAATTGAACTCGTGATTTTCAAGTGTGATCCGATGACAAGGATGATATGTAAGCTGTTATTCCCCTTTCCAAACCAATCAGCAGGAAAACATTTGACATACGACAGATTTAATATACACCAGAACCTCATACATGGACAACCTTAGGTAGAATCAAATCTGGATTCTCAAGTCCTAACTAAGACTCTGTGCCATGAGGCTATTGTGGTCCCAGAGAACAGCTGAGAGATGGAGCGACTGGTGCACCAAGTTAACTTTTGAACCAATAATTGGAAAAGCACTTTTTTTAAATCAGAAATTATTTCATAAATGAGGAACTTGCACCTGTGAGAAAAATGCTAATTTCTGTGTTTTATTAACAGATAGTTCATCAAAATGTTCGAAAGCAATAATTAAAGCCCATAAAATGGACTTAATGAATAGATATTTAAGTTTTAAATTACCAAAAAGTGCAGTAAAAGCACACGACCTCTAAACACTAAGTGACTAGTTTGACGTCATTACGCACTACGCTGTAATGTTTACGTTTGTCTAGAATGTGAAAATTTCATATTGCTAATTTTTAAAAATCAATTTTCATTTTTTTCTTACTATTTTGTTAAAAAGGCATTGTGGGGTTGAATGGAACACTTAGGTGGTAATGAATGGTACTTGTGTTTTTTCAATGTTATACAAGCATTAAGTATTTTTCTCATTTAGTAACCAATAATAATTAATATTTTTACCTTAAAAAAGAAAATATGCTATTTCTGTGAAAGTTTGAGTGACTTGCTAGTCAAAGTTTAGACAAATTTGGCTATTATTTGTTGTTGGACTACATTTTGGTTATGTTTATTACATTATAAAGCAATGTCATAATGACCTATGTACTCAAATTATTTGAATTGGGTTTTAGTACTGTTTAATTATTTAAAACAGAATAAAATTAATATATGATTGCTTATATTAGCAATAATTAGCCAACATATAATTAAAACAGCCGGCTAGATGATATTCAAGTTAATTATATTTAAACACCCGAGGGATTATAAGTAAAATTTGCTCGCAAAATAGCCGATAATAGCTATAAATGGCCTGTTACTGATGATATTGATGAGTGTCAGGTGGAAAATGTCCTCCCGGAACCTAAAATTATTTTTTAAAATGACAGAGTTATTAGTTTTACCTTTGATATTCCATGCAATATGTTTTGTGTTGAATGATATTTTATTATAATTTTATAGCTATATGATGAAATATAGATTATATATGATTATATATATATTGATGAAATTTAGGGTGGAGAAAGTCCCTCCTGAACCCAAAATATATTATTACCTCAGAAAAAAATCCTAGAGTTATTAGTTTTACCTTTGATGTTAAGAGCGATATGTTTTGTGAAGAATAGTTTTTGCCTATATTTTTTCGATAAACTTATTAGCACAAATTTTGTTTTTTATTTTATCTATTCAATCACAATTATTCAATGTTTAAATATTCATTATATGATTTTTTAAAAAAAGGGAAGTTTCTATTTATTTTCATTACTCTAAATATAGTACAGCTATAAATGGCGTGTTATAGATGATATTGATGAATGTCAGGCAAGGTTTCCATTTTACCTATTCTATCATCAATTAGTATCAATATTCATTCTATCATTTAAAAAAAGTAAATTTCTAGTTATTTTCATTACTTTAATATAGTGCCCCATTCAACCCCGCCATGGGTGTCACTTTTTTGGTCATTAAAAATCCATTACTTTTTAAAAAAGGGTAACTATTTCAATTTTTGAACCAAATTGTTGGCGAGATCCCTGATAAAGCAAATTTATAGCATTATGAACACAGGTTCCTAATTATCTTCTCAAGCACTATTATGATTGAAGTAAAATAAAATCTTATCCTTAAAATTTAATATTTCACTATTTAACAGAAACAAATTCTAAATTACCGAAAAATGGTCTTCACAACACCAATGAGTACTTTTTGTAGATAAAGCATTATTTTTACTATCCCATTTCATAGCTTTTGTCCATGCGTCTCTCTTACTTCTATCGTTAGGTACGCAAAGAAAAAGCTTGTCTGGAGCTGTAATAGTTGTATTTGTACAGCAAGGTGCTACACAATACTTAAAAGACGGTTTTCCAATAGTAAACATTTCGAAATCTTATTCGGTTTTATACAAATCCTTTTTAGATCAAGAAACATATGCAGCTTGCTATTTTAACAGCGCTATCAAAGTAAACAAACCATCATGGTGTGGTGTGACGTCACAAGTAGCGGCGTAAGAAAACAAGCGTTTTTGAGATGTAGTAAATAGTGCGCACTTGAAATAGTTTTATTTTTACCTTTTCAGGCTATAAAAGAAAAAAAGAAAGATACTTTCCATCATATTTTTTCATTTTCTATATTATAAAAATACAAACAAAAAAAACGTGCAAGTCCCTCATTGAGACGAAAAATATTTAGGCAATCACTACATACCCCTTATATGGTTTATTCCTTCTTCCCATAAAGATTTTTGTAATGAACTTCAACATTTGAATTGGTGCTACTGAGGTACAGTTTTGATACTTTAATATTATATCTTTACAATATAAAAACTAACCTGGTAAAGGATAACTCTTGAATTTCCCATCAGTTTGCATTCGTTGATATGCTTCAATTTCATCACTAGTGACAAATGTGACACTTGCACATTTAGAACCTAAATAAGGAAACAAATGATAAATGTGCATTAAGAATTTATAAAAACAATATTAAAAAAAGCAAAGAGGCCTCTGATTTATTTCATTTTCAGCTTAAAATGTAGTACAACTCAAAGAGAAGATATTTGATTCTGGCATTAAAAGAAGTAAAAAAATATATATAATGATGACATTTAATGCCTTTAAGAATTAAAACGAAAGTATTTTCATGAGATAAGCCAGACGTAAGCCATTATTTAGAACAGCATGTCCATTCAATAATATATGATCATATATACTAAAAAGATTTTTAAAATGACAAGACAGTCACTTAACCTCCACATAAAAATTTTGAAGTCAACTGAAACTATCTTAGATGATTGCTACACTTTCTCAATTTATCCAAGGTTAAAAAGTGGCTGAAAGAACATTTTCAACGAAGTTTAAAAGCTTATAATTGCTCCATTTTCAGATTCCAAAGCAACCGATAAAAAATATATTTAACCACATATATCTAACCACCCATATCCAATAAAACAACTGATTCTTGTTGGCTGAACAATAATAAGTGAAAACAAGATTTCATATACTTTATATCATCATAGTGATTATATATATATATATATAGTCAAACGTCGCAAATCTGGAATGATCCAAAATCTGGACCTTTTCATCCCATAAAAAAAATCCTAATTTTTTTTGGCGTCCAGAGTCATCACAAAACGGTCATGACCATCTGGGGAGGTAAAGGATTTAACCAAGTGTACAACAATGTGCGACAAAGATATTGCAGGAGGGGGCTATTGTAACGAATCGCGGAATTACAATACCTTCCTTTCTCTACTCTCTAGCATTCAAAACGAACTAGTCCAGAATGAAAAAAATGTTAAATAATAAGATGTGTGGGCCACTTCCTCACCCCTTCTGGCTCACAAAGAGGATTTGCCCAGAACGAACAGAATATTGTAGAAATTCGAGATTGTCTTTAATTCTGAACTAGCCCTCGCGAATGTTGAACTGCTCATATCCGAGTTGATATATTTTACTTGATAAACAATTATCGCATTTTATTCAGCCTTTTAATTTTTATTATTAATATTATTAAATCTCTTTTGGTTTATATCTTTCATTGTCAATATGCCGAAGTGTGCTTTGAGTTCTGCCGTAGCCAGTGGATCAAAAAGAAAACACGCGACTCTATCGATCAAGGACAAAGTCAACCTGATCAAAAAGTAAAACCTGAAAAGAAATAAAAGAGAAGTTGCTTAATCAAAAACCAAAACTAATGAAGCAACTCACTTTAAATGAAATGTTTTGTAAAAATGTTAAAATTAATAAGAAATAATATTAGTTATTTTATAAATCAAAGAAAACAAGTAATAAATAAGTTATTTTTAAATTTAAATTGAATTATGTGTTTTATGATGTTAAATTCACTTCTTAACATTGAAGTGATCCAATATCCGGAATTATCCCAAATCCAGATTTGCCGAAGTCCCGACGATTCCAAATTTGCAACATTCGACTGTACATATTAGAATTCTTCATCTATGAATCAGAATTTATAAATTTCTTCGTGATTTCAAGTTTCAATCATTTCAGCTTTTACTGCATAAATTTGAAAGTTTCTCTTCAGCTGTCGAACAGTCTATAAATACAGACAGGGAGGGAGAAGAAGGGGGAAAACTCTTTTTCCTCCCACTTACTTATAAAGAAAATCAGAAGAAAATAAAAATTTGGCTTACTTTTAAACTTTACTAATTCTTTTACTTTTTCTCCTCCCTCTTATTTTTAAATTTTACTAATTTCCTATAATAATGCATTTATAGCACTAAATCAAGTAAGGTTACAAATTTTTTCCTGTACTTCTTTTACAAAAAAACATTTAAAAAATATCCAATATAATGCCTGTCAGAAAATGATAGCATTCTCAAAAAGCACCAGCAGATTTATAATATAAAATAATAGAACTGTGTATCACATTGAATTTTTTCTGAAGCTCATAAAATTACCTCCAACAAGAGTTACGAATAAAATAATTTTAATGAAGTAAACTCTAATGGCAGAACTCTTTCTGTAAATTAATATGCGACACTTACATTCATGGGATTTCCCTTCTCCAATAGCATATCACACATTTAAGAAAAAAAGTTGATAAGTGGAAAACCTTTTTATTTAATTCTTAAATTGTATAGAAAAATGCAAATGGATAGTTTTTGAATAATAAAATTAAAAATATAGAAATTACATAAATAAACAGTTCTGTTGAAAAACTATATATTAAAATTGACTTTGAATACTTACCATATCTTCCAGCACGACCAACACGATGAAAATATGTATCTAGTTGAGATGGTAAATCAAAATTTATAACTAAATCAACATTTTCTGCATCAATACCTCGAGATGACTGTAAGGAAAAAAATTTGTATTTCATTTAAACTGTAACATTAACAAACCACACAACTTATACATAAATCAAAATTTCCACATATTCCTTCAATAACATTTTTAATAAATATAGAAAATTAAAATACAAATGTTAACAATATTTTTAAAACATGGAATTTGTATGGAAGGCAGCATGGTAATAATTAGTTAGAGTATAATTCATGAGAATTAAACAATTTTAAATATATATTTAAGAAAGAAATACAATAGATGTTGCTTGTAGTGATCACTACATTCGAATGATCATTACATCCAAATTGCCTTAAAAATAATATAAATTTATATGTATACAAAGATAGCAGAAAAAACAGATCACACCATATTGTTGGGATGTCCTTATTTGTTTGAATTAGAAAATCGATGCAATGTACAGAATTCATACATAATTAATTTTTAAAGCTTTCTTTGAAATGTTATCAACAGTAACTTGTTTCTTCAGTTTTCAAGCGTTCATTGGATAAACCGTTTGTATGAATAATGCTCATCACAAGATTCAACATATATTGGAATAGTGGATTGATCTTCTTAAAGTACGAAGAGCTCGCAGAGTTTCTTGGCTGATAGTGGTTTCTTTTCCGGACACTCTTCATTGTCATTGTCTTCGTATCCTGTGAACATCATCTCTTCGATTGTTTCTTATGCAGTTTTATGAACAGTCTCCAAATTTGTGTCACAGCCAAATTTGCATGGGTCCTGATTAAAACCTTCATACCGAAAGCAGTTCCTTATGGTCACATCAGATACTTCGTTCCAGGCCTTCTTTCTTCTCTTCACGATTTCACCGCCACTGAGCGTACCGGCCCCTTACAAGCTGGGGTCAATAATTGTGACGATTCTTCTCATTTCATTTTAGTAATGCAACAGAGTATGGATGATTCTCTGATCACATGGCTGGACTCTAACTCTCCTGCCCAATCATCGAAACCAATCACTACACGAGAATTGTTGATCACAGAAACCGGCAGATTTTCTATGTGTTTAGACATGAGATATCCATTCCACACTGTTTTGATCAGTACAATCAAATGTTGGTTACATCCGTGAGCACTACAAGCAGCGACTACTGTACTTTTAACTTAATTATTTTTCAGCTTATTATTATAAAGCTTCAGTTATATACTAAAAGCTTAAGAATTCAATTTTATTAAAATTGTTCTTCTTTAGAGATGTTTAATGTAATATGAATCTGTAGGAATTTAACTTTTAAAACATTGAGATTTTACCTAGCAAATGCAACAACTTTCACAATAGTGTTAATTTGCATTATACACCAGGATTTTATCTATTGCTAAGACTTAGGGAAAGAGGCCATCAGAAAATTACACATATATATTACACATAAACACCAAAAGTAACCTGGCAATCTGAATTTTAAACAATTAGTTAATATCTATTGGAACATTTCATTATCCATTATGAGCATTCTAGCAATTCAGAAGCCTAATAATAATACTTCCAGAGCTCCAATTATGCAAACAAAATTGGATTAAACACTGGAACAATTGAGGATAATTAGGCAAAACTGAAGAGATTAAAATGCCTTTAATTTACAATGGTAATTTTTTTTTAAATCATAAAAGTAAACGCACAGAGGTTAAATAACTGGTGAATAAAATTGCAAGTTCACTGAATGATTCATTTGACCATTTCAGATTAGTATAAAAGTAGAAATAAACAATTTGTATTTGTATATAACTTCAAACATCATATTTGATACCAAATGGAATTGATTTGTGATCATGCGAGAAAGTCAAATAGCACAATATGGAAATTACATCACAGCATAGTACAAGACAAAGCATGGTGAAGTGGCATGTGTAGTTACGTTTGTCATGATATTAACTCCATTAAACACTTACCCATAATTCAATGCACAATATTTTTTTAATAATGTCAAATGAATGCAAAATGGCATCCCTCAACCTAAACCTGTCACATTACATCTAAACAAATAAGTTTAATACTTACAACATCACTAGAAACTAATACTTTGCACTTGAATCTCTTCAGTAACTCAATGGCTATTAACCTATCTTGCTGCTCCCTGGCACTACTGATATAAGATGTAGCAAACCCCCACTTCTTTATTTCAACACATAAATTTTCAACCCTGAAAATGAGAAGGGAAAAAGTTTGAATTGAATATCAAGGAAACAAAAACTACATGCAGCAAAAAATAACTTTCAAATGAATGTGAAAATACTAAAATATACAGTAAAGCAGTAACAAGACACTAAAGATTTGCATTGCACACCTTGGGAATAGAAAAGGACATTCCAATTGTTCTTCTTCCCCAAGTTTAAGCTAGATTGTCCAGTTTTATGACAACTCAATGGTTATTTTAGGATGGACCCTAATTTCCAATTTTCGTCAAAAGATGAAAATGACACCCGAGCCAGCACCCACTTCTCCAATTTCCACAGCAATGTGAGGGTGTTCGACCCACAATGGATTTAAAATGCACCAGTCTCGCATATATATGGTATTGAGTCTCAAACCCATGATCCTCTGGTCCCGAAGTCTAGGCAATACCAAGTATTTTTATTATTATTATTTTGAAAAATTATTAATGATTTTAAGATAAAATGGTACTTGGAATAAGTTTTTCTAGCGGTATAGCCTGCCCTGTATATGTTTCATGACAATCTAAATCTTATTTAAAATCAGTTAGCAGAGCAAATACCAACAGTATTGCTGATGGTGGTTCAAAATTACAAAATAAAAAGTAAATAACCAAAAAAAAAAAAACATAACTTGAAGTAAACAGGTAAAGAATTGCTAGCTTTGATAAAGTGATTTTATTTACAAATTTATTTTTGAATTAATAACAAGAAGTGTCGAAATGTAATTTTCATGGAAAATATGAGTAGTTTTTTAATTAGTTATTTTGCCCCCGAGATGGTCTAAATGGAGTTTTAAAATATTTTGTCTGAAAGATTATGGCTGAATTGCAAACTTATTTCAAGGAAATTTTAAAATATAATCACTAATTTGGTTTCCAACCACTCTTATTGACAATTAGGCAACTTAAAGCTATTTTTTATAACTAATTATGAAATAAATATTTTAACTGGGCTAGATTTATTTCCCATTCCAAAGCTACATGAGCGCTATTTGGCAGGTATATCATGCCAGCTGTACTCAAGTCCAGTGGTGTATTGCAAAGCAAGCACTGCCAGAATGCTCTAACATGGATGACAAAAATCGCATTATTTTTAAGGAGATTTTTACAATTTTTTTCATTTTTGTTTTTAAAAAAGTAATGCCAGAATGTCGTTTCATGCGTTCTGATTCCATTACACCTCTGTTCAAGTCTAATACCACCAAATAAGTCATATTCATTTTACCAATAACAAGCCAAGATGACACCCGAGCTGATATCCCTCTTCCAAAATGCCATGAAATATCAGCTGGTAACATGTGTCTGAATGTAAAAACTAAGATTTCCTTCATATGACATAGCAACAAATGAAGAAAACAATAATATACAGCTGGCTGGTTGAGCTGAAAGGAAGCTAGATTCATTGCTTCAAACAGAACATTAGGGAGAACTAAAATGAATGTTTTAAGTATCTCACGAAAGACTGACGACAATAACTATACAATAAAAGGTAGATATATATAAAGAACTAATTTAAAAATTTTAAGTTATTCAATTTTCATAAAAAGCTTAATTACTTTCAAATTTAAAAAATACAAATTAATTTTTGAAGTTGATATTTTATAACTTCCAGAAGGTATATTATACTCTTGTTTTTTACAACTTATATTAAAAAATTCAAATTAATTTAAATTGAAAACTCGCATGAACATTTTTTAATATACAAAGGTGAACAATTACTTTAAAGGACAAAAAAACACTAATTTATGCTTTTATACACATAAAAATATTTTATATATAAAAATTAATTAATAAAAAAATAAAATACTGTTTTGAAAATATCAATTTGTTTTCTGCAGTTCTTTTTAACAAATACTAACATATCATGTGCCAAGTTTCAGAAAACAGTAGACAAATCTTCTATAACTGAAATCTTAATTAAGAAATAAATCTTATAAATGGAAACTTTTAAATTATGTGACATGCAAGAGACAAAATAAAGTTGGACAGTTTGCAAAAAAGAACTCCAATATACAAAAATAAATGTAAAATAAATTAACACTAATATACAAAAAATGCACAGAGTATAAAAAGATTATTAGTAATCTTTTAGAAAGAAATGCAATAACAATGAACTGTTAAAATAAATTCAGACACATGACACTTATAATTATGTACACAAGGTGTCCATGCTTATAATTTCTAAACCGTTAGGGATAGACATATAGTTCCAATTGAAAAAAAAAAAAAAATGCTTTAAATGAAGGGAGAAATTATAATATATTTGTTTTGAGTGAATAAATATATTCCTGAAAAGGTTACGAATTCTAACTTTTTATACGGTCCCCCTGTCCCATCAGTCATATTTAGTAAAAGTTTTTTGACATTCTAATATTTAAAAAAAAAAAAGTCCCACTCTTTTGCGACTAAAACTGCCCGAGTTATGGAGCTTTGAATATCGCTGACTTAGACCGCTTTACACCATTTCAATAGGCGTCTTGAAGACGGTCTACCAATCAATGTACAGTACTTGCTCGACGAGGCCGCTGATTGGTTAAAAATCATGAAATTCAAAGCTCCATAACTCGGTCAGTTTTAGATGCAGAGGAGTGGGACTTTTTTTGTTTAAAATATCAGGGTGTCAAAAAACTTTTATTAAATATGGCTGATAGGACTGGGGAACCGTATAAAAAGTTAGGATTCATAACTTTTTCAGGAATATATTCATTCACTCAAAACACATATATTATAATTTTTCCCTTCATTTAAAGCATTTTTCAAATTGGAACTATATGTATCTCCAACAGTTTAGAAATTAGCTATTGTGCACAATAAGTGTGGACACCCTGTATATATGCATCCATATTCATATTAAACTTCGTATTTTCACTGCAGAAGAGAGAGCCTCCAAAGCTTTGCTACATTCTATTTGTTAAGTTACTTTTGAGCATCAACAAACAGAAATAATTACAAATGCACAATAATCAATGATGAAAGTGCTTTGTTCATTGTATTTGGATGTATGTTTTTTATAAATGATCCACCATTTCATGTGCACAACAAATAAGATTTCCAATTGCTTTGTTCAATGTTTACCATCTTAAAAATTACTTTCCAGTAAGATAGCATTAAAACTTATCACAATCTAACTTACCTTGAAACCATATTGCAAAATACTAGGCACTGTGCAAACTTTACACTAATAAGAACTCTTTCCAAAAACAGCAGTTTTTCTTTATAAGCTATAACTGGCAATTTGCTTACAGGAATTATACGGTAGTAGTGAACCATACCTGAAAATAAATAATTTTTTAACTATAATGCATAAAAGGAAATCTATACTTATAAAAGCCAATGTTTGTGTGTGTGCGCGATGTCTAGATGAATCTATCGCACTGACAGCCATTAAATTTGGCACACAGGTAGTCGTAAGGTGACTCAATGCACCTCAAAGCTGGAATTCTAACATTCAATCTAGAAAATTTTTTATTTAATGTTTTGTGTTGTTTTGGGTCATTTTTGGCACGTTTTCGGCTGTAGTATCTTTTCTAATGAGGGTCATTCCATGTCAAGTGATCCAGAGTTGGTTGCTTCCTACATAATTAGAGAGTCCAAAAACTAATTTTAATTTTTTATCTTTTTCTGAATTCCGATGACAGCCATTTTTGTTTCACAAAACATGCTGATTTTTGCGTTTGTAAGGGTTTGCGTTAAATTATATTACTCGGATCTGGTGAACCTGAGGTTGATGAAACAAAAACCCAGTTTAATCAGGAAGAAACAGCCTTTATTATCTCTAGTGCACATTTAAAGAAAATTGTATCCCAAATAGCAAAAATCAGCTTAAAAGTCTGACTTTAAAAATGACAAACTTTCAATTTTTGAAGGCATATAATTCCCAAAAGGAACCTGTTTTCCATATTACTTTTGTGGGGTATGTGTAGCTACCTTACCTATTTACAAAAAATTTCAACCCTGAGATTTGTTTCTTTGAAGAGTTACAGGCTTTCAAAATCCAAAAATTTCAAAAAAATTCAAATTTTGACACCTTATATCTTTGTTGGGGCAAAGTTTAAAAATCTAAAATTTTTTCAGATAAACCCTCTATAGAGTAGTATACTGCTGTAAAAATTTCATGTTTGATATTTATCTACAAGTCAAGTTAGAGGACTTTAAAAATCCCATACAAAAACGCACTTTTTGCCAAAAATGACAGCATTAATTTTACTAAGTACTATTTTTTCATCAATAAATTATAATATGACCTCAAGTAATATTTGTAATTAAAATTACAATTTAAATTAATGCAAACTATCAAATTAATTCTTATGGCATTTATATTTTCAATTAATGTTGGTGCATTAATTTTAATTCGTATTTATTCTGTTAAGTTATAACATTATATTATGTCATGTTTCTATTTATAAGATAATCTCTTTAAATGCAGCAGGCCATATATATATATATATATATATAAGGTAATATTAGTTGATATTTTATTATAATTTATTATTGATAAAAATTTTACTACTCAAATTAATGCTCCGTCATTTTCAGCAAAAAATGTGTTTTTTATGGGATTTTTAAAGTCCTCTAACTTGACTTGTAGATAAATATCAAACATGACATTTTTACAGCAGTATAATACACTACAGAGGGTTTATCTGTAAAAATTTCAGATTTTTAAACTTTGCCCCAACAAAGATATAAGATGTCAAAATTTCTACTTTTTTTTTTTAATTTTCGGATTTTGAAAGCCCGTAACTCTTAAAAGAAGCAAATCTCAGGGTTGAAATTTTTTGTAAATACAGTACATTAAGGTACACATCCCCCACAAAAGTAATATCGAGAATAGGTTCCTTTTGGGAATTATATGCCTTCAAAAATTGAAAGTTTGTCATTTTTAAAGTCAAACTTTTAAGCTGATTTTTGCTATTTGGGATACAATTTTCCTTAAATTTGTACTGGAGATAATAAAGGCTGTATCTTCCTGAATAAACTGGTTTTTGTTTCATCAATCTCAGGTTCACCAGTTCCGAGTAATATAAGTTAATGCAAACCCCTACAAATGCAAAAATCAGCATGTTTTGTAAAACAAAAATGGCTACCATCGGAATTCAGAAAAATATAAAAAATTAAAATTAGTCTTTTTGAAACCTCTAATTATGTAAGAATCAACATACAAAAAATCATTTAATCATACAATGGTGTAGCAACCAGCTCTGAATCACTTGATATGGAATGACCCTATTGTAATTTTGAGTAAATGGTTGAGGAGTTTCGAATAATTGAAATTTGAGTTTCCTAATGTTAAATGACCATGTCTGTTTTTTCACTATATTTCAAAATACAATGAATCTTTAACAATAATTCTTTTTTTATATTAAAATACTTGATAAACAAGACAAAAGTTATGCATTTTTTAAAAAATTACGGTATATTTTAAAATTTTTATTAATTTTTAAATTTATAAGTTACAAATTTTTGAATAGAAACACAAAAAATTTAGATAACAATCAAAAGACCATGACCTAAAACCTCACTGTTCAAAATTTCAACCATTTCCGTCAAGTAGTTTTTATGATATGCAGCAATAACCAAAAACGTTAAGAACAGCCGGATTTTTGCTTTCTTAAGGAGGCATCTCAACTTTACAAAAGGATTCGCTGACAGGAAAATAAAATCTCTGAAATCACACAGAAGATAGAGAATGTCTTCCTATGTTACTTTAGAATTTTTTACAACTTTTACAACGTCGGGTTCACCAGTTCCGAGTAATATAAGTTAAAGCAAACCCCTACAAACGCAAAAATCAGCATATTTTGTAAAACAAAAATGGCTGTCATCAGAATTCAGAAAAAGATAAAAAATCAAAATTAGTCTTTTTGGACTCTCTAATTATGTAGGAATCAACATACAAAAAATCATTTGATTATAAAATGGTCAAGCAAACAACTCTGGATCACTTGACATGGAATGACTTGTGATCGTTGAAAACCAATCAATGCACCATCGGATAGAACAAACAATTTTCGTTCTAATGAAGTTTGTTTTGAGCTTCAAACATAATTTACTGAATTTTGAGAAATTTTTAAAAAATAGTCAGTTTTGTCATCGAAATTTTATTTTTGTTTTTAAATTTGCTGCATCCAATGTTCTAATAACACTGTTATTTTCAATTTTTTTTCAACTTATAACTGCAACGGTTCTGTAGCATTTAAAACAAAAATGGTTAAAATATCTTTTCCTGGTCAGTTAAAAGATATTTTTCCTCTAGTGAGTTTCCTCCCGCGACACTTCTCCAGAACGTTGCTGGCAATTTTGATTGGCTGACGGTGCAGAGCGCAGGCTACATCATAACCTTCAACTGAATGACTTCGATTATTATTTTTGGCAGTGTCTTAACGTGTTTATGTCTCGCATATTTTACTTGTCGTATAATAATCATTTTCAAGTTGCAATTTTTTAATACTGTTTTGGATTAACATACTCTGTATTGTTTTTCTATAATTGAAATATCATTATCGCGAAGAAAAATAAGCGGGAAAATAAATGTGTATCTTTTGTTTCATTTTCAGAACTTTTTCATGTCATTGTGGGTTTTTTTCCCCCTTTCATTTTGTTGAATTCCTGATTCCACGGGCAACGCTGTGCGCATACTGCTAGTCAGCATTTTAAAATATAATATACATGAAAAAATTAAATATACATGTGGTAGAATTATTTCTTGTTAACACAAATATTACCAATGTGGCAGATTATTTGCATCCAGAAATCCTTCTAATAGAGGTGAGAAGAAAATCAAGCAATAAACTTGAATAAAAACTACATAACATAAAAAATATGCAAGATTATCACAACGCAAGTTCCCCTCTTACAGATATTCAAGACTTATTAACACAAAAACATACAAATTTTTTATTGTATTCAATTTAAACCTGAATCATAACGAAACTTGTCAACTCTTATATAAAAAAAAAGCAGAACGTTGATTCTATTTCTTTCCTTACTGGAACACACTAATAAAAGCAGCATCCCAAATATTATGGTATTTCCAATTTTCATCATTAATGATATATATAACTAATTTCTTTAAAATTTCCATATATAAAAAAAGTTGCAAAAGTAGAAAGATATGTCTTATAATAAAGATAAAATTATATGAACTGACAACCAAGAGTAAAAAAAAAAAAAAAAATACTACAAATACCTTCTTCTATAGTCAGTCATAACTCAAGTTGAAAGAATGGACACAAAGTCATCGGCTAAAAAAAAATTCAGCTTTTTCACCTTGAAAAGTTTGGAAAATTGAGGTAGGTGGTGATGTTTGTTAAGCAGTGATTTATAATAATAAAATCTGATATATCAAAAGAAAAAAAAAATGTATTTTGTAAAAAAATGTCTAAACCTAAAAACTTGTTTCTTACCCACCAGAAATATTATTTATAATTTATTAATTTTTAATTAAACACTTTTTTTTCTTTGATCAGTTAACAAATAATAATGTATAAAATCTTTATTTAACTAACATACATTAGAAAAAGTTGTACTAATTGCTCGATTCAATCTGTTAACTATTTAAAACAACGCATCTGTAAAAAATATATATATAAATTCCTCAGAGGATACATAACAAATATAGGGGAGACTTGGGATGTTTTATCTACTTTTGAAAAAACTGCTTCCCATTTTCTTAAAAAACAAAATAGAAATCTAGTTTTTTCACCATTTTATAACTCATATTATAGGGCATATTTCCACATTACTCTAATTTATAAAATATTTAAAATAACATTTTTTATAAAGATTTTTCAAAATAGTAAAAACTGGGTCAACCCCACTTCAGGGAGGTTTGAACCAAGGAGATTTTGTTTGTGACCTACTTATTAAAACCAAAATAAAACATTGTTTAAAAATTAATGACATATTAAATACTTAATTAACTATTCCTCTTTATAACATACAATTCAGATTTAGTTTATTTTGTCTGCAGCATATAAACTGCACACAGTGAAAGTTTTGATAATCATAAAAGTCAAATTTAATTTTCAAAACGACTCTTTCGGTTTAACTACATTTGTTTTAAAAAAGCCCATTGCTCTACACAAACTTCAGGGCTTCACAAAGATAATTCTTTATGCCTGTGTATAAATCCTTTCAACCGGTCATAGCTAGCATATTTGTTTGTTGACTGTCTTTGGAGTTAATCCATAATGTAACTTGGAAGCAAACTGTAAATGTTCATTTTTTACTATATCAAAGAATACTTGCCAGGAGAAATGATTAGTTTTAAATTGTACATTTCCATCTTCAGAGCCTTTATATTTATCCATATACCTATTCCTAAAGTTTTTTTTTTTTTAACAGTATAATCCTCAGCTGATGCTTTTAACATTTTTATCTTTTTAATTGATGGACAGAATAGCAGCTGTAATTAACGTTGTGGATACCTTTCATTTTTTTTATTTTATTCTGACTTATAGAAAAACAACATCAAAATAAATAAAAGACATTGTTTATTATTCTTCATTATTTTTTCATTAAACTTACTGAAGTGTTAAAGCGACCTAGGGATAAAGAGATATTTAGAAAATAAATAAATGCTAATGTAACTTTTTTTTCTCTTCATTGTTAAAGATTTTAATACCTATTTGCCCAATAATATCTAAGAAATAATAATAAACAATAGCATACATACGAATGGTACGATATTGCCTTAATGGAAATTTCATATGCTTAGAAAATTTTATATGCTTTTAGGCACAGAATTTTCCAACTACGATAGAAATCTTGCTGATATCAGAAATAGTAATTAATTTTGAATTAAGTTAGAAATATGTAACATTTAACTTTAAAAATATTAGCTCTTCATATTTATAAAATTTAGAGGTTTGATCCGGGCCAAACCTCCCATACTTGCTATGGGTCAAACATCCCCTTGCAGTCATTTTATTAAAAATGCAAAAAAGCACATATTAATAACTATTTCTAATTAAGTGGATAGACATTCAAAGCATTATTTATGGTCAACTTATAAGCCAAAATATTTTTGTAAATTTAACATACAATTAGCACAGGTTCTTACACATGAAAATTCAAAAATTTGCTTTTCTAAGTATAAACTGTGAAACAGGACATAGCTTCTCCATTTTTCTCTGCAAATGCTTAAAACTTTAGTATGGTATGCAGTTGATGATTATTGAAAAGCCATCTGATGTATCTTTGAAATCGATTTTTTTTTTTTTAAATTAAAGTGGGTGGGTCAAATCTCACATTCAAACATCCCAAGTCTCCCCTATATAAGAATCAGCTTTCATAAAATCATGAATAAAAATGAGGTTGAAAGTAACCAGTTGGAAACCTTCTAGCATGCTTTCTTTCAACATCTAAACAGTTTGGTAATACTACAACAGTACCAAGAATACTTTCTTAATGCCTCCTGCAAAAAAAAACCCTTCGATTTTTAAAAAATGCTATTTTCCTAAATTTTTATTAACTTTGAGCATACTGCACACCAAATAAGTTCTGTGACCAGCCAGATTGTCATTTAGTCACTTGATGAACAAAAGAGAGAAGATTCACTAGTGATCTTCCTTGATAAATTAATGTATGATTTGACATTACTAGTTCTTACACTATTAGTTTATTCAGTAACTTTCCTTTATACACTAATAAGACCTTTAATCATACTTGTCATGTATGGTTGAGGGGGAAATCCTACATCAGCTGTGGTGGGGAGAAGTTTAAAATGTGACAGAAATCAATTTGAGATTTATTCTAGATTTTCATGGTGGATAGATAAGTAACCTTATAAATATATTTATCATAGATTAACTCTATGAGCCTGACGGAGCCCCAATACGTCCGCATCGACTGAGGACGGGGTCGGACGTTTTGGGGTGGTTGGGAGTATTTTAGGGGAGTAAAGAAGTTCCTGAGACCACCCGGGCAGATTATCTCAGCGGGGTGGAGGGTCTTCTGACAGTGAGTGATATGCGGTTTTGTCAAGTCATTTTGTCGGAGTGTAGCAAAAGAAGGAAGAAAGGACAGTTACTTACTAGAAGAAATTATATTTATCAGAAGGAGAAAAAAATAAATACAATATTTTTTTTATACATTTCATGTTCAAAATGTTCATTTTAGTAAAAAATTTAAAACTCTTTCCCCCCTTTTTAAATTCCTTTATTGACACTGATCAATTCACTCATTTTTTCGAACAGAAATCTTTCAGGCCAACTTTTTTTGAAAAGTAAATTTTATTACTTACTCATTTATTGTTTTTGTTTGTATTGCTACAAGCAAATTTTACCAAAGAAAATAATTTATACTCCATAAAATTATCAATTACTGTTTTTCTCAACTTTTCATGATTTGTATATTTTAGGGAAATACAGTAACCATTAATTACTGTTAAAATCGACTGCTGAAAAACATAAGTTAAAAACTGCAAACAAGACTTCTGAATAAGATACTGGAATAAAGTTAAATTCTAGACATACTTAAATTCAATTAACAAACAATTATTGTTTCAGTGATTGTAAAATTAGAAACCGCTTGAGATGCATCTGATTTTTAAAAAACTTTCCTGATGTTGTGCGAGTTCTAATTTTTTGCTGAAAGTGCTATATTGAATTTAGCATATACTAATTATGAAATTAATCAGAAGATATTAAATTTGGCTTATCAACTGATAATTTGATATGCACAAAGGAAAGGAACGGAGTTTCGTTACGGATTACCGCGAGGATGTGAAGCGTCCGATGCACCACCACATCTAATTAATGAATGGGCTTTTAATTAAATTAACATTTAAAAAGTTTGAATAAGAGATCTAAAATCAGATGAATTAAGAAAGGGGGAGTATTTAAAGCAGGGGGAGCAATTTGCGTAAGAATTTTTAGTGGAAAACACTGCGAAACGCTAATGCGGTGTGGAATTTTGGAAGAAGTGGGTTTTCCATGTCCAGATCCGTATTTTCATTAATATTACAGTGCTGCAACTAGGACAGACTAAAACAGAAGGCAAATAAGATCTAAAAAGATGGAGAAAAACGAAATTTAGCAGGAAAATGGCTATGGAATTAAGTTATGAGCTATCGGAAATAAGTGCGGGCTTGCACAACGTAGTGTTTTAATGAGGTTGAAACAAAAATTTTTTAGGATTTTACTGGTCCAAATTCGCATTGACTGTGCTTACATCCCAACGTCTTTTAATTGTCGGGAAGTTTTCATATGTGTAGTCGAGCATCGCTCTGGAATCTGGAACTCGGAATAGATATGCACAAGAGTATATCTTAGTCTCAGTAAGATTTTTTGCCCTATATGAATAAAATAATGAACATTTGAGCTACAGATAGTAAAAATTTTTCTCACCAGGAATGCGCTTTTTGTTTTAAATGTGTTTTAACTGCAAAACAGAAGATATATTTTTTAAGACTTCATAATTGCACAGAGATTCTCTTTGTGTTATCTTTACTTTATTAGCTTCTCAGAAGTGGAAATTCTCAGGGGGGGAGAGAGAGGTTAAAGTCTTTAGCCTTTTATACTGTTGCATGGCATTTTAAAATTAGAGATTTATTTTTAAATATTAAACTATCAATATATTTCATTACAAAAATAATAAATTTTAATAATGAAATTTTAAATCTTTTCAACAATGGTGTTTACAGTTTTGCTAGCCACAAACACCACATAAAACTGTGCCTCATATATACACAAACTAGGCTAATTTGTCATAAAATTAGTATAATACATGGCTTAATTGTTTTACAAGACAGATAAGATCCAAAACAGCTGCCTTCTTTTCTTAATATTTAAAAATAAGCTTGTAATTTAAATATATTATTTTTCAAAGTATATTTTTTCTAATTAATCGAATTACTTGATTCTTTAATGTGCTCAAAGTATGTTTCTTTTCATGACATATTTGAAAAAATAAAATATATTAATTTCAATAATAATGTAACCTTAATTAAGGTGTTAGGGACGTGCACACCTTGCATACTTGAATGAACCTGAATAGCCTGCTGATATTCGAAAAAGAAGGTTACGACTTTTTGTTTATAATTCCTTCTTTCTTTTACTTTACCGCATTTTTCTCACATCGATATCTATAAAAACTTTTCTTGAGGGTAATTCTCCCGTATACATGTTGAACACTCATTTAGAGTTGTGCAAAAATAAGATGACGTATCTTTGAGATATTGATGATTAGCGATTTTTTGCTGAAGAAAACTGACTGCCAGGATAATAAAGGAAGACTGTTTCAGAAAGCATTGCTTGTGTGTTCACAATTCTCCTAGGAGCTCACGAGATAAACGATTCCTTTTCTTTATAAAATGTCTGAAGTCAAAAGAAATTTCCAAGTTATAAAAGCAAACACCTTTTCCCCTGACGGATTTGTCGCTTTTTTCATAGTCTTTAGTTTATTTGTCCGCTCTATAAGTGTGTCTCTACTGATAAAATTTACTTACCAGAATTATCTGTCGATTGCACAAATCAATGACAACTGGTCAAAATTTATGGATACGCTTTCTTTTTTAAAATAAGCCGAATTTTACAGCACAGAACGTGCGAAAACCTACGATAATTTTTATGAATTGTAAAAAATAGTTCAGAACCTCCTTTGAAAGCATTTAAATAAACTAATAGAGATTCCTCTTAAACTGATAGAGATTCTTATCAGTAGGCCGAAAAGCATTTCACTCACAAGACTTAGTTCAGTACTGATAGCTCTAACCACAAATGACCATCAATGGCTGCCCTTTCATTTTTGACAAATGACCGTGCAGCGGGTGTCCCCTTTCTGGCATTGTGCTGAAAGACGATTCCATTCTGTTTCTGTGAACGAAAAATTACCCCGGGCTTTGAGGCAACCAAATTCTCACTCCAGCCAGGCTCAGAGAGTTAAATATATATATATCATGACTTTTCACAGCTCAGATATAAGATGAACTAAAATATTCTGTGCCCCAAGGCTTTGCAAATAATGCAGTTCCACTCTTTGGTACTTACTTACACCACAACATACCCCTGAACTTGAAGCCAGAGCCCACTCTTTGGTACTGAAAAATATATAATTTAGGGGGAGGGGACAAGCTGTAATAAAAATCTTACTTTATCTTAAAGTTCCTCAAAATAGTTAATAACCCAACTCACCAAGTAATCCAATATCCATCTTATTCAAACGAATCAGGAGAGGGTCCCGGAAGTATTTTTTAGTTAATCTCTTCAACTTATCTGGATAAGTAGCACTTGTTGCAATCATTTGCTTGTCGCGTGGTAAGGCACGATAAATATCACTGAAAAAGGAGTTCAAGAATTTTTATAACACAATTCATACCATATAAATTTCCCTTTATTATTTTATCATATAAACTTTCAAATTATTAATACAAATTAATCAAAATTTGGATTCATTATTATTTTTTTTTTAACATGATAGCAGCCAAAATGTGTTCAAAATATGCCAGTTTATTTTTCTTGCGGTGACAATCAAAATAGAGTAACTACAGCAACCAACCTTACACTTCAAAATAGAAAATTATTCACTATTTCAAACAGCAAGGTTTGTAACTTTGAAGCATAAGATTGCTATATTTTTGTGCATGCTAAAAGGAAAGTGTCAGATATATATCTTCTATTCAAAGAACTATCTTTTGAGAGTCTCTTTTCAGAGCTCTAGTGCAAGATGTTAACTACTTTGTAGTGTTACAGAATAAGTCGCATCATTATGTAAATGAAGCCTGCATATCACTTCCCAGCTTTAGTTAGAATTTGTAGGTGGGAACTGAGCACCGGAATGTGGCTATAAGTACAGACTGAATTATTGTTTTGATACAATTTTAGCTACTATAAGAAAGTGAATTGCTTCTTTTTCAATAAACTATTTTAATATATGTTTATAAATTGATTCTGCATTACTACTGCTGTGCTAATATGTTGAGTTAGTTAAATTTCACCAAATAAAACCACCAAAGTTCTAGGAAATTGACACTGGGTGCCAAAATTATGCTTGAAGATAAATGCTTTTGAGCTAAACAATAAAATACTCCAAATTTATATTAATATTCTTTATAAAAGTCATAAATAAAATAATGCAGGCATGTTCTCCCATCTACTTTCTTGTATATTTCAACACTGTAGCATATTTTGTGTTTAGCTTTATCGTATGTGAACAGAATCGAGTATGCATTTTAGCACAGTAATTTTTCCCATTAATCATTTTCGTCAAAAATTTGCTATAGATCTCATATTTTGGTGCAAAGGCAGTACACTATATATACAACAGAAAACAAATTAAAAACATACAATCAACTTTAAAAGAGTAAAAAGAGAAAAGCAAAAAATTTGACTTTGTTAAAAGCACCATTTGGATATCCATTTTGCTCGAGTCATAATTTGCAGAACAATTGACTGCTAATTCAAAATGAAAAATCCCAAAAGTGTTTTAAAGGCAAAATTCATTATTCTACTATAATTCATGAAAAATCTTTTAAAAATGTGACTGCCATAATTTCAAAATATACCGGGTAAGTCAAAACGAATATAGAGATTACAAACGGCTATAACTATTTAATGGAAAAGAATTTATCAATAAGATTAACACAGAATGTAGATGGAACTTCAAAATTCTGTATACATACGTCATAGATACTCTATGTAACTTCCCTTGGTCACACGGACAACATCTAGGCAGTAGTCCATTTCACGCCATACATTCTGAAGCATTTGTTCAGTCACTGACGCAAGCGCATTACAAATGAGTATTTTGAGTTCTTCAATTGTTTTGGGCATGGAAGGCACATACACCCTGTCTTTCACATAACCCCATAGAAAAATAATCGCAGGGTGTCAAGTCCGGAGATCTCGGTGGCCAAGAACAGAAGACATCATCGGCATCTCCACTTCGACCGATCCAACGCTTTGGAAGATGGTGTAAAAATGAGCGAACCTCTGTACTTACGTGGAAGGTTGACTCATTGCTAAAAATGAGACGATCAGCCATTGTTTCATCCTCCATGCTTTCCTGCATAAACGTAGTGTAATTCATACGTTTGCCGTAGTCTTCCTGCACAAGTTGAATTACGTACGGTTTCATTTTCAGCCTCTTTCTGAGAACACGCCATACCGTTTTTTGTGGCATTTGCAACTCCCGACTGTCTTTGTGCATCGATTTCCGTGGGCTTTGTTCATACATGCGGCGAATTCTTTCAACACCCTCCGCTAGTTTTCCCTTTGCACAGACATCCAGTTTCGTCAAACATCCGATGCCATCTGCATATGTTGTTTGCATTTGGAGGTTCTTGATTGTAACGCTGACAAAATCTTCTCTGCACTGTGATAACAGAATGACATTTGTTAAATTCTAACATGCAGAATACGCCCGCAATGAACAGGTTTCTTGTCGTTGCGAAGTTTCAACTTGCGCATGCATAGGCTTCCGCTTCACTGCACCTGCGCCTTCCGTAAAGAAATTTTGAAGTTCTGTCTACATTTTGTGTTAATCTTATCGATAAATTCTTTTCCATTAAATAGTTATAGCTGTTTGTAATCGCTATATTTATTTTTGATTTACCCGGTATATGTAAAGAAAATGCTGCAATTAGCAGAACACTTTAATAGATTAAGTACACTTGCTACAAAATTATTTTACAATTTCAGAATTGTTTAAAATTAGCAGCAAGAATGAGTAATTCAATGCATCAATCAACTTTCTCACATCAACAACAAAGGGATTGCAATTTTTAATTTACTGACTTTAAAGAGAGAAATGTTTCATTTTAGAAAATGAAATATGATGAATATTCAGATTAATAGCATGAAGAAAAAAATATTAGAAAATTATGTAGCATTGTTAAATAGATAGTATTTTCCAATAGATTTTTAGAGAAAAATACATACAATATTAAGAATTAAATAAAGCTTCTTTTCAAAGAAACAATTTATTATTCAACAGAAAAAGATTAAAAATCATCTAATTTACTTGAAATAATTTTAAACAGGAAAAATAATATGGAAAGATCTATAATATGCAAAGAAATAAGATTTCATATATTTTTAATTCTTATAAGGGGTAAAAAAACAGTAGTTTTCAAACTTACTCTATATCAGTTGTGAATGATGATTCTTTAAGAAGCTGATCCGCTTCATCAAGGACGAAAAGACGAATTCCAGCGGTCTTCAATATTTTATAATTTATCAGATGTTTTATTCGTCCTAAATACAATGCATAAATCCTTATTAATATCAGAAAGTATTACAATAAATAAAATAGAGAAAGGAAGAAAATTAAATGCTTTACAAATCTGCAACAACTCCAAAAGACAGTACATAGAAAGTATAGAGTGATCACATCACTGCCAAGTGACAAAATATGTGTTCCTTAACATTCTCAAGTCATAGAAAGCCACATTAAAATTAACTTTTAATTTGCCTAAGTATAATTTTATTTCATACTGTATTCACTAATAGAGCATAAAACTAAATTCTCTTCGAATATCAAAAACTTTTGAATACATTAAAATTAAATTCATGACCTTTTAGAATGACAGAAGGATACATTGTGTAGCTCTTGTCAACTTGAGCTATCACTAATTGTAAATCAGTAACATTTGAACTAAGGTTTTTGTCTATGTATTTATTCATCGTCACTTCTTTAAATTACATGCTTAAGCATATAAAACAGATTATAAGGTTTGCGATATAACACAGAATATATTCACAAATTTCTTTATATAATGAAACATTTTTTTAGTGCAATCTTTTTTCAAACTTGTTTTTCAACACCAAGCCCCAAAACAGAGCAATATTACAACCCAATACGTTAGTATTAAATACATATTACTATGTAGAAGTTAAATGTAATAAGGTCTTCTTGGATTTGAAGTCAGATTATACAGAATAATTTTTTTTTAATAATGAAATCCAGTTGTTTCTAAAAAAATTTTTATTCAAATAATGACAAAAAAAAAAGGCAGTTATTAAAGCAACAGTTTTCTAAATCCAGAAATTTTTGTTCATTTTGTTTTCTCTGTACTACAATGTGAGCAGATAATTAGATTCTGGTGGGACAGGATCCAGAAAAAATTGTACATATACTTTTAAAATATATTTAAGAGAACCTTGATTATCCAGCCTATGTTAGACAGGGATGAGATTGGCAAAAAAGCAAAAAGACTGAAATCATATGCGAGCAAAGAATCTGTACCATAATTTATGCGCGAAAGAAGTAAAACATCAAAACATGCAACATGATGAAAATATTACACTATAATAATTAATAACTTAATTATTTATAATGCAGTACGTATAAATAAAAAAAATATTAAATTATTATTAAATCATTCACATTAAAAGTTAAGAAAAGTTTAACACATCATCAGGGGCATCTTCAAATACAAAATTAGACATGGAAACGTATTTACCACCTGTACATCATTGAGATGCAATATACACCCAATAGAAGTCTGAGAAGAATTATATTTAATAGCCTTTTGATAAAAGTTAGCTGAAAAAATAAATAAAAATAAGGACAAATAATTTCTTGTGCTTCATGCAATTGTGCAAAGTGTATTAGCTCTTTATAAATTATAATAATGTATCATATACTGAATTCTGTTTTATTTCTTTTATTTTTATACATTTTTGAAAAAGTAACAGCACGATTTTGCACCTTATAAAGTGAGAGGGGTTGAAAAATTGTACAGTTACAATGACAGATTCATTTAGCATTATTGTCAATTAAAACCCTTTGAAACATTTCCTTAATTGTTAAAGAAGTGTTTTTCTTTCGTTTTTTTCATTTGTGTGGTTTTTGTTGGTAACAGATCTCCATTAGCACGCTTCAGCCCTTGTTTTGGAGGGCTCCTACCTTTGACAGATTTTTCTTCAATAAAGGACGTGTTTGCATCCTCTGCAAGTTTATTTTCAATAAAGGCTAAAGCTTTTACACAGTTTTCATTAGTATCTGTCTGTTTAATTACTGGCATAGTTGTCGGGACTACATTATCTCTAGAATGCATAGGTAAATCATCTGTTTTATTTTGAGAAGATTTTTTTTATGTCTTATTCTCTGCATTTTTGCTGCATTTGCACACAACTTTTTAGCTGCCTCTTTTGACAGGAGTTTCTTTTTTTATGTAGTTTATTTATTTCTTCATCTTGGTATGCCCTACAAGATGACCTTAAGTTTTCAACTAATTTTTTTCAACATGTTCATGCAAAAAAATCATTTTTTTTTTTTGCAAAATATGCTACAAAGATTTTGTTTTCTGCAAAAAGGTGGTACTTAATACTTTGAATGGCACTGAATGTTGGAATGTTCATCCTTGTAGAGCTTGCTGATATAATGTTGATTCGTCAGTAGAAGATGAATCAGCTTAGTTTCTTAGCCGGTGGAGTTAAGCCGCATGGTCAAGCATATTTTCCCAGAATTTTCTTTCGAAAACACAAGATAGGAAAGTTTCTTTTCTTTGTGTAAAAGCGGAATTTTCGGAAGAAAAAGCACATTTTTGCAGGGGGGAAAACCGGAAAAGGGGAAAAAAAAACGGAATTTTGAGAGAAAAAAAGTTTTTTTTTAAAAAACGGAATTTCTCCAAATTAACAAAAAAAAAAAAAAAAGCGGAAATCAGCGAAAAAGCGGAAGAATCTCATCCCTGGTTAGACGAGTCTGTGCCAGCAAATTGAATTGTGTTTTTTTTATTTTTTAATAAAGACAATGAGTTTTTATAGAAAAGGGTTCCATAGTTGGCATTTTTCAGATTTCCATGATGGCCCAGATTTTCACAGTGTGAAGGCATACAAAAAAAAAGGTCAATGTCAAGAGATGATCTTTTATAACTCAAGAAGTTATTTAGAGAGGAAAATAAAAACACAGTCCCATTCTTAAGCACTTCAATATTGATGCAAGCACATTCCATGCATTTTAATGAAACACTGGTACTCAAAATCTGTCGGAAACTTTCGTGTTGAGCACGGAGACATTTTCTTTTGAGAATAACCTGTTAAAGAATCATTGGGAAAACTGCACAAGAAACAGCGAAAATCAGTAACATCAAAGAAAGTGATTGATCTTTTAACAGTCTTTCTAATGTGCAATGAGAACTTTCTTCTCCTCTTGCAATTCCAAGAAAGAATTGCTCAGACAATAAGTCAGTACATGGAAGTACTTGCAGACTTATTTTTATAATTTCAAATAAGCAATTTTGGAAATTACCAAAAGAAAGGAAGCCATTATTTAAAATTTAGACTCAATTAACCAGGTTTTTTATTATCCACGGTGATTTACAGTCCCAATCAGCTAGGATAATCAAGGTTCTACTGTACCAACAGAAAATAAGCAATGAATGATTACAAAACTTAAAAAAAAAAAAACTGCCCTTTAATTTTGAGTCTCCACAAAAGTACAACTGAGAAGCTGATTTACCTGGAGTTCCAACAATAACCTGGCATCCTTGAATTCTTGGTACATCCTCTTCCAATATACGTCCACCAATAAAATATTCACACGCCAAACCTTTATATGCAGAGCCAACACATTTGATAACTTGACAAATCTGACAAGCTATTTCTCGAGTAGGTGCCATTATTAATACCTATGAATAAATTATCCTTTATATACTCTCTACGCACTTATATGCTTTCAAAACATTAATATCTTTTCAAATATATTTTTATATACTTTCTTAGAAAGATCTAATAAAATCTTTTCTACACAGGAAAAAATTTTAATGCTAAATCTTTACTTACAACCTTTAAATAACTTTATACAAGAACTACAAAAATAAAACTTAAAGATAAATTCAATTATAAAATAAAAAACCTCATAGTAGAAAATCATAAATTTAGAATTTTTGAACAATATAAAAAATAAATTTAATGAAATTGTTTTTTGACCTTAGTCAATATTCATAAAATAGCTTAATTTTTAATACAGTAGAGAATGAATCTGATGGGACCACAATAAAATTTCGATTTGCCCAAATGTTCAAATTAAGAAAAACTGAGTCTAAAAATAAGTACCTCAAAAGAAAACGACAATTTTTAAACTAAGAATGGCAGTGAAATTAATCTTAGTATTTAACGATTTTAATAAAAATGTTTTTTAAATAATTTCAAAAAAAAATTCCAATACACAAGAAGGAATTTTAATAAATACTGTACAGCAATTGAATATAACAATGAATAATAAAACTTCGACTACTTCTATTACTGAAACATCTGATAGTTCAATCTAGAGGACTATAAATCAACTTAAAGATTATTCAGGCCAATCTTAAAATGATCATTCTTATAAATAATTTCCCATAAAATCATGAAGACATTTTTTTTCAATAGTTTAAAAAATGCTTTTATTGCCGAAATTTGCAATTACATTTGTCTCATTACATTAAATTTGTCTCATATTTTGGCCTTGGCATTATTGAAGGAAAGCTCTGCTTCTGCTAATAAATGTCTTTCATAATATCTCAATATTTAAAGGTGGGCTCTATTCAGATTATCCAAATTCACCTCGCATTCACTTTTACTATTAGTAGAGATGAAAAACAGACATTGATTTTCATTTTCATCAATAACTTTCAATTTAAAAAATGAAAGCCATTTTTTAAAAGTTCCCAAATCTTTCGCATGTTTTGAGACAAAAGGTTTGACTGGACTTAACATGATATTTTGCTTGGAAAACCAAAAAAATAACTGCAGTAGGAATTGGACAGTTTGCTTCCATAGTAGAGGAAAAAAAAAATAATAAAAAATTGGACTAGAAGTTGCAGATTTGACTAAATTATGCTTTCACTAAATGTTATTATATCAGATTTAAACAAATTTAACAAACATTTGGATATGTAAAAATATGAGCAAAATTAGAAATGTGTAATATCCTACAGCAAAAATACTACTACAAGTAATTATCCGAGTTTGAACATTTTAGAAATGTAATTGATTAAAAAAACTTGAATACCTTTTGCAAATAACATTAACGCCAAAACAAGTTAAGGATGAAAAGGTACAGTATTTTTCCGTTAGCTGGGCGCAAGCGAAAAATCGCCAAATAATGTAGAATTCCGCCAAATTTCTTATTGGCGACTTGGCTCGCGTTTGGTTCACAATTGGCGACATTTGCGCCTGGCTATCGGAAAATTGCTCCGCTCTTGGCGACTTGGCTGTTCACAATTGGCGACATTTTCGCCCGGCTAACAGAAAATCTAAGTATTCTTTGGTTGCACTATTCTAGGTTAGACTCAAGATTACAGTAGATATTCATCATCAAGTTCACAAGTTACCATTAAAATACTCCGTCTTCTTTTATGAGAGCAATTTTTTTGGATTGCCACATTTGTCAAGTTATTGCTAGGAAAAAGTTCAAGTTTGGTGACCATACTGTAATCTCCTTAGTCTAACCTAATCCAATTTTAAGTTAAAAACTTTTTAAATAGATTCACTCAAATTATCTCTAGAAAAAATATATACTTACTTGAGGATGTGTAGCTCCTTTTAAAAGCATGTTTAATGCAACTACAGTAAACACTAATGTCTTTCCTGTTCCTGATTTTGCTTGAACTATCAAATCTGCAATGAAAAAAAACTGAGATGATCAAACTAGGAATGTAACAAATAGCGATTTGGCAGAATAACCAAATATTCAGAGGCCAAATACCTACTTTTACTTTTGATCTTAAATAAAATATTGCTCAAGTTTTAAATGAAAAATAAATGATTTTTATTATTTGCAGATTTAAAAAAAATATTAACACCTTGATGCATTTTTTTTTTAGCGTTCTAAATATCTTAATTTCAATAATAAAATGCGAGAAACCCTCTTTATTTTGGAGTCAATGTCATCATTGTAGAACATGGCAATGACAAACACAACAGAAACCTCAGTGGATAAATTGAAGTTATTAGAAATAAATTAACATTTTTATAAAAAAAAAAAAAGTTCAAATAGCTAGGATAGAATGTCCACTTAATTGAAAAAAAAAAGAGGAATTTCTAAGATTTGCAAATTTAACAAGAAAATATCTTTCAGCTCCTGGAAGTAGAATATATAGTGAACACTTATTTTCTAAAGCTCATAATATATATGAAACAAAACAGAGAGGATTTCTCACATTTTATTATTGAAATTAAGATATTTCAAATATTACAAAAAAATGCATCAAGGCACAATTATTGATCTTGCATCAGGCTTATTATCAGGCAATTATTGATCTTATAATTTCAGGCTTTCCAATGATACATAACATCATTAAATATACTTACATACAATGCAACTTAAAATTGGGTAAATGCTGGGAGATTTTTTAATAAATGTACTGAATAGTAATTCTGCAATATTCTATATTAAATACATTTAAAAGCACATTAAAAAAATTATCTTGATTTATTCAGCTGAATATCCATTTATTATTCAGCAAAAAGGCAGGAATAGGTCAAATATGCATTACATCTCTAATTTGAAGTTTTATAATGCTTTTATAAAAGGATTTTGAAGTATATAGAATATCAACACAGTCAAACCTCATTAATATAAAAATAGCAGCCAAGAAATTGTTTTTTGATATTGAATTTATTGACATAGGAGACAATCTTACTACGAATAAAAAATAAGTAGTTTTGTATTAATAAAATTATAATCAAAAAGTTGCAAGCCATTCCTCTTCAAACAATGAAAACAATTATAAATGAAAGTAACGATTATATATTTTAAAAGACATATCTGTTAAGCCTAAGTTTTCTTAAAGCGTGGTTTCAACACCCGCATTTTAAACTGCACAATACAACCCTGGTTAACCAAACTAAAGGGGGGGGGGGGGGGGTGTTTTAGATAATGATTTTTTCACACACACAGAAGCCAAAAACATCAATTACTATTTTGTAATCTAATTACAGTATGGAATTCCGAAATGTTTTACATGTAAAATGAATTCAAAACTCACTTCATAGTTCTCATTTTTGTTCTTTATTCAAGTTAACTCCCTGTTGGGCACAATATTAGCACTAGTGAGTTTGGGCGCTATGTGCCCGACAAGAACAAGTTAACAATATCGTAATTAATAATGCAAATACCCATGAATTTTAATTTTAGCATTCTAAAATTAATCACCTGATCTTCTTGGGTAGGCTTAAAGTAAAGAAGTGGGGATATTGTTGCAAAAAAGTCTCGCCTTCGTGATTACTTCTGTGCAGTACAGTAACATTTTTTAAATTTGTAATTTCAGAGGGATTTTGGATAACTTTGGATTTCTATATATTTTAAAATCCTTTTATAAAAGCATTATCAAACTTGAAATTAGAGATGTAACGAATATTAGGTTAACTGGGGTTGTACTGTACATTTAAACAGTGGCGTTAACCCCCGGGGTGTCCTTTTACCTCCACGATACTTTTGAACAGTGGCGATCCACCCCAGGCAGCACTTTGAAAGGGGCGGCAAAATCATTAATAAAGAAACATTTATAACTAAGAAAAGAATCAGTATTAACTCAATCATTGTGTACATAAAAAAAAAAATCTATTGTAATTCATATTTTTCGCCTTCTTTCAGTATGTGAAAGAAAAGCCTTGTGGTCGATGCATGATCTTGCAATCCATCAGCAGAGATTAAGGGTGTCAACCAATGAATTGCATAATTACATCAATTTTTCCACCTGGAATTTATTTTTATTTTGAGATTTATGTAACTTGTAAAGGAAGAGAGGCACACTGAAAGTTCACCCTGGGTGACAAAACTTGATGCTGCACCACAGCTTTTAATGCAAGCCCATATTTTCTTAATGATTAATAGAACTTATCTAACATTTATAGGACAGAAAATAGAACCTTTGTCCAGTTGAATAATAAAAAAAGACGTATACTTAATATATTGGAGATTTCATTGTATATAGTCAGCTACAAAATTTCTAGATTATATTGCATTCAATTGGATTTCCTTATCATATTATGATATGAATCCATTCAAAACTAAATTAAAATCAGAAAACAAATAAATTTTAAATTTAAAAATAATTATTTTTCAGATAACATTTACAGCAATTTCACAAGAAATATTTTTCATTCTATTTTTGTGAGAGGAATTTAATTACTTTTCATTTTTATTAATGGAGATATAAGGATAATTTTTACAAAAAAAAGGCATTTCCAGTATTTAATTATTTCAAGTATTCCAAGTGAAAACAACTAAATTCATAAATTATTACAAAAGAACATAACACATAATTCATGAATTTTCTGATGAACTGGTAATTTATAAGATGATCCATAATGCTTTGAGAGGAAAAAATTACAGAGCAACCACGATAATTTGCCTTTCTTTTTAATTAATATAAACATAACTCGCATTAACATTAGTGTACAGAACAGATCTGTATTTCTGTTCAAGGTTACAGATATAAAATAATACCTTCTTAATAAGTAGGTAATTCTTTTTCCTTAGATTAGGTTGATTGTTTTTACATCTTATATATTCACCCACTTCATAAAACCAATCTTGCTAATAATTCTCTTAATTAACCAAAAAATTAGGGTTAGGTGGGGTAAAATGGGTCATTTTATAAATAACTCAATGTAAATAAAAATGAAATTGATTTTTTAAAACTAATATTTGTAATATTATTTATCAATATATTGGCAACATTTTTCATTTTCAAAAAAGTTAGTTTCATGAATATTCCAACAGAAGAAGAATTGCTAACAAGCTGTGGATGGTGGTGTGCAAAACACATGGTTTACTAACTTCTGAAAATCCCTATATTTTAATAAATAACAGTGCAAATTTGAAGTATTTTCTCATAAAAGAAGCTTTGGAAAACATCAAGCCAATCAAATAAGAAAAATATTAAATATTTTCTTTTTTATTTCAATCTGTTTTAGATGGGGTAAAATGGGTCATAGTTAGGCTTAGCTGATTTTTTTTGTATAGGCCTACTGCAGTAAATTTTGTTAAATTTAAACTATAAATTTAATTTTAAATTGTTACATATAAACAGGTTAAATTTAAACAATGTTAATTTAACAACTCTATCACCTGTACAATCAAGTGCCACTAAAGCTGCTATTATTAATTCTAAAAAGAAAAGAAAAAGAGTCCAACATAGAGCTAGAGAAGAAATGACAGAACTCGATATAATTGAACGTCTTCATGAAGAACAAATGGAACGACTGAAAGAGAAAAATTTGAACTTCAAACTGCCACAGTTAAAACATGAACAGAAAAAAATCTCACTCCACAACAAATTGATCTGATTGCAAGATGGTCAAGAATATAAGTGAACTTTTTCCTGGAAAATGGGTAGTCTATGAAAAGATTTGTTGGTCAAATCACACATATTGATGGTGCTGATATACATGTGAAGTATGTAAACAAATGAAGAAAAGGGGATTTTTATGTTTTTCCTGAAAAAAGAGGACATTGATAGAGTAGAAAAAACTGATGTTGTAAAAGTTTTAGAAGAGCCATTTTGCAATAACCGTGAACAATACTACTTTAAAATTTGAATATTGTATTGTTTATCAGATTATTTAACAGACCATCTTTTTATTTTAATGTATTTCCTAATAAATATATTCTTTAAGCATCATTTTGCATTTATGACCCATTTTACCCCAAGATGGGGTAAAATGAGTCAAAGCTATTCAAGCTAAGTTTAATTAATTTATAATTAAAAAATAATTGTTAAAATTACATAAAAATGTCCTCAAGGAATGTAATGTCAAGATGCAGTTGAAAAAAAACAGGAAAATCTTATGATTTTATTGCTACAAAACTTTGAATGTGAAAATAGCTAAAAAGTGACCCATTTTACCCCACCTGACCCTACGGAAAGGAATTTTACTACATCTGTCCAAAATACAGATGCTTCATTTAAGAATTAAAATGCCACTGAATACATGACAAGCTTGGGGATAATTTTGATGTAGCAAATATTAATTGCTATTTTCGGCTCAATATGTACCTCAAGACTCTGCATTTCTGTTGTAATTCAATAGACTTGCTTAGATAAATATCATGAAGCTTACTGTAAAACATTTTTCAGTAATTAAATATTTTAAAAAATTTAATAGTACATTGATTTTGTTAGCAACATGATTTCAATTTTTGTTGTTGTAAAGAATTCCGCGAATCTTAAAGACTTAACTATCAATCCTAATTAGCAGACACGAGATTAATTCGCAGTTTTGTCTCATAGAATTACGAATAAACGTGTACAATTTGACACTTTTTAAAATAATATTCATTAGATCGAATGCCAAATGCAACTAACCTTTACCAATTTTACCCACAGGAATGGCTTTTAACTGTATAGGTGAAGGATATTTGAAGCCGGACGCCGTAAGTCCACTTAAAATCTCCTTGGGCAAAAGAAGAGAAGAAAAATCGGCATCTTCCCCAATTCTAATATCATCAGATCTCCATTTTTGTTCCAAAATATGAGCTGGCCCTCCAGACATTATTTCAGTCACAGCAATTCGCACCGGTTAATTACGCAAGTGAAAAAAAAAAATGCTTTAACTGCACAAAGCAAACATACACTGGAACTTTGAAAATAAACTGTTCCACTAAAAATATTTCATGCAATGAAATGAAATATATATATCGCAAGAAAATAGCTAAGCCACTAACAAACACGCGGATTCCACAGCAAAAACAAGCTTCTCTGTCTTCTCTGACGGGTAGCGTTAACCGGAGGACACATTTCCTACCCCCTCTAACCTGTTCCGGAACGAGTATCGTTCCTGTTAGCGCCTGTAAATAGCAATGGAAGGTATCGCCGTCTAGAGGCGCTAACAGGAACTATGTTCAGATATTCTTCCAATGTAGGTTTTACTACATTTGGCAAGTACGCGCTTTCTAGGTGAAATTCTATTCCTTTCCATTCCAAGTTTTTTTTAAAATCCTAGCATACTCTTTCAGAAATTAATCTGATTTATTTTATTAATCATTTATTATTTAAATGAAAAAGTTTCAGCCGTTAAAAGCAATGAAAATATTTTTGGTGTAAAATTTAAATAAATATTTTTTTACCGTATTTCAGGTTTAACTTACAGTTTGTCGCAAAAATGATAGGTTACTTCTGACGAGTTTAATGAAAGAAAAAATACGTGTATAGTTTGTTGATGCTGTGGAATAATTTGTTCAAATGATTATTTTTGCTCTATGTAACTCTACTATTTACAAATACGAATATGTGGGTTGTGCGATTGTAGGCGCTATACAGCGCAGCATTAACATACTTTGCAGGTTGTGCCTCAAAGCGATGTATATATTAAAAAAACTTTAATTAGTTCTAAATGAAGCTAAATTTTGGTGCTTTTCTGCGATAACTTCTGAAAATATTATAGTACAAAAATAATTTTTACACCTTTTTTAAAATATATATACTCTCTTTATATATATATACTCTACCATCCACTAGCAAACTCTCTATTTAAATTTAACATTGATATTTTTCCACAACACTCCAAGAATTGCAACGTTAATTGCGCAGTCGTTGCGTTTGTGTTTTATATTATTTATTCTTCTCCTCACCTTTGTTTATACATATAGTTTCTCCCTATTAGAACTTTCGGCATTTTTTTCATTGCTTTTTTACATTTTGTTCATTTGTTGAATGTTTATTTTGATTGTGCATTTTTTTATTTCAACAAATTTCTAAATATTATTTTCCAATAATATTTTCAGATAAATATAGGGAAAATCATACCAGTTCCATTGTTTAATCAAATCGCATTCTTTTCCTCTCTTAAGAATACGATGTAAAAATTATCCTCAATTTTTATAGATTTTTCATATTATAGATCAGTATTATCTTAATGATTCCAATTTTATTACTTTTATGTACTACTAATTTTAGAAAATTTCTAAAAATTAGCTCTTAATTTTAATTTGGGCATTATTTGTTTTGCTGTAATAAAATGTTGTTCATTTTCATTGCTTCTCAGGTTTTTAAGTCCCGTGTTTGTTTTTAAACGACAAAATTTTAGGTTGGTATACTTTCTGTAAACTGCAGGATGTAGGACCTTCGGGCCCAGAGCTACCAAAATCGGAGGTAAACTTCTTAGGTGCTCACTGAAAGAGGGCTTTTGTTATGCGACTTTTTCTTTAATTTTAAGAAATTTTTCAAAATTAATTTTAAACACAATATGTAACAATGATTTCCATTGTTTTAATAAAATTCCAACCAGTTTTATTGTTTCATCAAATGTTTCACTCGTATGTTTTTGCCAATCTTAAAATTATGATTTAAAAATTGCTTTCTTTGGGCATTAATTGGGCTTTGAAGTACGACAGTCGTTTTAGAAATTCGGAGTTTCAATTAATCTCAAGCAATCTCGTAAAGAGGACAAATCTTTTTGAGTAAAAAAATTTAAACGAAACAATTTTATTTTACTATAAAGCATTTTTTAAAAGTTAATAATATGAAGAATATTTTTTCCACAATATCCGCCGCTGTATATATTTAGTAAATTAAATTTAAATATTTAAAATTTAACCAATTACAACTTAATTAATTAATTTGAAATTAATAATTATTTTAATTAAGTTATTCTTAATTTTTAAGATTTCAAAACACGGAAAGTTTTTTTTTCTATAGTACGCCCCCTCCCCCTTGAACGGATTCCTAGATCCACCCTTGATTGTAAATACTAAGATATGAAAATTAATAAAAAAATCGCATTCACATGCAGATAAACACCAGAAATAGTTATCTCGTAATCGACATAATAAAAATATTTTTACAAATATGTAGGCAAGAGACACCAATGAAACGTAAAGATTTAATTTGTAACAACAAGACTCGTATAAAAAAATTAAAAAATTTATTCTTCTAACTTAAGTTTTATGTAGGGCTTTAAGATAAAATTCTTTAAACGTTAAAAAAGGTCTTCTTACAAAGAGGTCTTTTCACAATAGATCCTTTCACAAAGACCATAACAGACCCCCACACGGAGCGGAAATGACCGCAGAATGAGGAAATGCAATCCTTTATCCAAACCCTGGTAGTTTAGAGAAAAGAGCTGTTCTTTCGGCTTGACGATTTCCCTAAACTTAGCAATTTGAATGCCTGCCACCTGGAGGTTTCAAATCATTTCTGAAGGTTACCAGTTTGGGATGCAACAGGTCAATTTATCACTCTTGAAAGAGACCCTTTTTTGTTGAAAAGAATTGTGAAATGTAGTAATAATCTTGAAGAAGAGGTATTCAACC
>BGPR01001256.1:233199-283739 GCA_013235015.1 Araneus ventricosus | reverse complement strand
ATTGTTGAAGTGTGTTGTATTAGTGTTTTCACCTCCTGCTTCAGCTGGGTGTGGATGAGAGGTCATGTGGTAAATTTGGCCATGAATTCTGAAGCAATACACTAATCTCTTTGTAGACGGTACAATCTGTGCACCCATTGAAACACTTTTACGACCTTATGTTATTTTTGAAATGCACTGATAATTCATCGAAGCCATCCATCAATCCTTTCATTTCCACTGGATAAACTGAAGCCTGCTCGATTATATTTCCATTATGACAACAATGAGTGTAAATTCCTCTGGTATTCTTTTCATCCCGGAAATACAACCCTCCGCATTTCAGACAGAGATTGTCCATTTCTCCACAGTTGTGTTCTTCGGTTCAGAACAGTTCTAGCTGCATAAAAAGTTTGTATCTGGTGGTGATTTTGTCCTTCAATAATATTTAGACGGCGTTCTCTTGCATGTTGTAGCATGGCTGACAATCGGCTATCTCTTTATTTGTCTGTTTCTTCTGCTCTTCTTCTCTGGCCACGTTGTGCCATTACTGCCAATCGGCTATTTCTTTGTTCTTCTGTTTCTTCGGCTCTTCTCTCTTGCCCACTTTGTGCCATGTCTGACAATCGGCTATTTCTTTGTTCTTCTGTTCCTTCCACTCTTCTGTCCTGGCCACGTTGTGCCATAGTTGCAATCGGCGGCTTCTTTCTTCTTCAGTTTCAACAACTCTCCTTTCACGTTTTTTAATTGCCTCCCGTCTACTGGCAGCATCCCCTGCAATTCCTGTTTTCCTTTTAGGCATCGGAAAAAGAGAGAATTGAACAAAACAAAAATAGTAACTTCCAAATATCAGCTTAAATTAGGAGCTTCACAAGAATTTATACACTTTCAACAATACATTTTTTTTTATTTCTGTCAGCGTCACTTTTTTATTGTTGTTGTAACAATGTTCTTTAAAGTAAACGACTTCAACAATAAAATAAATTTTGAATTGCGCTGTAACAATGAAAAGTATTGTTGTAAAGTATCCGAAACAATGAAAAGCATTGTTGTCAATAAGTTTTTAATTAATATCTTTTTCACTAATTAAAATTTCGATATTTAAATGGCCGAAACGGCTTCCCTGGGTTATACCCCATCTTTTGGTACCTTCCGCGCGCTTCTCCGTTCGGCGGTTCGTGAGAAGATAGAGGGACATACATACATACATACATACGTTTGTTTACCTTCGAATTTTAATAGAGTAGATTGCTAAGATTTGGCGGTTTTCGTCTGTGGTTCGGTTAAAGTGTCCAAGATTATATAAATCAGGGAAACAGTTAAAATTTCTGAATTTGTAAATAGTAACATAGTCCTTGCCATCTACTATCTTCAAAAATAAAATAATTTTTTCCTCGTTTCACCACTGAGCCGAAGTACAAAATTTACCAAACTTGGTAGAGACTTTAACAAACAGAATCCTCTTCCCTTCATATTCTTGCGCTCGTAATCGACGAAATATTAGAAAATCCCTTAAAACTTAAGTTTTTTGCGAGTTCATGGACTTATGGGGTCGTTCCGTATCTGCTAGAATGATTTGGATTATAGCAATAACGACAAAATATGTTGTGATTCCTAACCAGAATAAATTTAAGACTCGTATGCAATTCAAGCAGCGGCGGCGAATAAGGGTGGCGACGGGGGGCAGTTGCTCCTTTACTTTTCTGGGGAAAATTAAATTTTTATTTCTTTTCAGCTGTTTAAAACTAGGAATTATAAAAAAGCAATAGTATGCGGGAAAGATAGCAAATTTTTTAACAAAATTTTTAAATTTTGTGATTTACCTCCTATACTCCCGGATACTTTAAATATCAGTAAATTTATTGCCCCCTCACTTTTTTCACCCAATCGCCGCTACTGAATTCAAGATCAAATTCGATCTCCAGTGAAATAAAGGTATTAATAAAAATAAAAAGAGTTTGAGTTTTTATTTTTTAAAATTTTATTTTTCTTGGAATTGAATTTCGACGTTATTGATTATATTATGTATCTGCATCGCAATATTAACTAAGTCGTTTGCACCTTCATTTTTGGAGTTTAAATGACAACTGTAAACGGAGTTAGGGAGAAAATGTCTAACTTCTGCTGAAACATTTCAGTGTTGCATTTGCTATTTAAAATGTTGGTGTTTATCAAATATCTTCTCAAAAGTAAGTTGATATTCTTAAACTCAATGAGAGCGCTTGAAACCAAGAATGCTGTATGCCAATTCACCGAAAGTCGCCTCATCGGCAACACCATGTGAAGAATTAATTACAAACCCAATAAAAGTTATAATAAATAACATCCGTATTGTTTATTTGCTCTGCTTTGCGCTGAGCGACTTAATAAGGTCTTGGCATACAGAATTCTCCATTTAAATGTCGATTAGGTTAATTGGTCACATTGTTACATTAACAAACCATATTTTTCATTGGCGCTGTGGTGTCAATGGGGCAACTTAGTGTAAAGTTGCGAAACAGACGTACAGGATTCTTCTAAATAAGGTCTAAGTTGGGGTGAAACCTGTAAGCAGATATTACATTATTCATCGGCGATGATGCCGATCCTAGCTTCTTCTTATATATATATATATATATATATATGAAATGTATTCGTAATTGTAGTCGTTGAAAATAAACATAGGCCGAGTAATGAACTAATTTCTTTTTATAATCTGTAGGAGAGTGGTAGATACGTGCATATCCGATTAGGTTACAAGCGAAACTCCACAGAAAAATCCTTGTATTCTCTTGGATAAGGGAATAACATATGGGCACGTGATCAAAGTGAAGGGAATATTGGGTATTTTTAATAAGTTACGTAGGCGTTTCAGGGAAAAAAGTCTGGTGCCAAAGAGACGCCGTCATGATTTTCTGTCGGCACGTGAAAGCAATTAAATATTCTTTTAGTAATAAATATGCCAAAATGAGAGATTTAATATACCTCCAACGCGGGAAAAGAACAAAAATGGAGTTTTAGAAAAGTGATTTTTTAATACATTAAGATTTTAAAAATATAATATTAGAATTTGGAATAAAACTAAGCGAGATTATTACACACACACATATATATATATATATACAAACATAAACAAAACCAGAAACAAATGCAATAACCGTTGTCACGTCAGCACTTTTGAACGGTTGTTCGGGCCGCGTGTTTCTGCATTTAGATCCATTGTCTCTTCATTTGTGGATTTTTGGGCGAGTTTTGACACCTTTTTCTTCGTTTTTGTTTTGCTTTGTTGGTTTCGGGGTTGGGTTTAATATGTTTTGTTTCTAATGGAGTTGGGCTTTTATTTTATTTTTATTTTGATTTTTTTCAATTGGACTTGGGCTTTTTGCTTTGTTTTAAACTTTGGTTTTTCTCGGTGTTCCGGGGAAACAAACTCTTTTTGGCTTTATTGCTAGAGTTTTGTGTTCAGAAAACACCGAATTTTATGTTTACGCTCGTTCGGGATTTCCCTTGCTGACAACGCGTCCCGGACGTTTGCGTTTTTGCTCCTTTTTATTGTTTTGGTTTTTCTTTTACAACGTGTTTTTAATGTTTTCTTTTATTAATATGTATACACATTCTCGTACAACGATGCTTCCATCCGGAGGCTCACCAAAATGTGCAAGACACTTTAGATGACGTGGTTTCATGCTGCCGCAGACTTGGTCGGCTCTGAATTCTAACAGAAATTGACAAGCAGAAAAAAAAGAGAGAAAAAAAACAGGACTTAACCTGTGGAACGAGGTTATTAACCTCCTGATAAATAGAATGAAGGAGATCTAAATTTTCCTCTCTGTTTAAAATTGTGGACCGATTGTCTTTATCATAAATTAGTTTTTTTGCATACTTTTCCGTGACTGGGCAATTCACTACATAGTGTAGAGTATCTCCCACGGCGCCACACGGGCATTTGATGTTCAAACTCCTCCCAAATCGTACAAAGTACGCTGGGAATCTACCGTGTCCACTCAAAAATTGTACAATAAAATGACTAAATTTTTTCGTATGAATTGAAACCGCCGGTATTAGTTTGCCGATCTCAGCTGACTACGTGCACTCGATTGTAAGACTCGAAAACGAGGTACTGCGCCGTCGGCAAATTAGCACTTCCTTGGTCAGACGCTTCAATGGTGGCCATCATAATGGTCTTAACCCTCATATGTCTTATACCAAATTTGACATGTTATCGCTTGAAAAAGTCCAGTTTGGCAAAATTTTGGAGATGATATTGTGTTTCCGAGTCCATTTCAGTTATTATTGGCTATATATATATTTGGAATAGTATCCCAGATAGCAATTTTAGTTTGCAGCAAACTTGCGACAAATTTGTCATGACAAGAGTGCAAGCTTGCAGTAAGCTTGCAGCAAGTTAACGAAAGCTCCGAAGTCACCATGAAATGAACTTGCAGCAAGCTTGTCACAAGCTTGCCGTGCAAACTTATTGCAAATTATAGCAAAAACAGAGTACGAACACAACCCGGGATAGAACTCGCGACCTCCCGGTTCCGAAGCGGAGACGCTAACCATTGAGCCAGTTGAACTCCGAGAGGAGAAGATAGATTTCGCTAATACATCGTTCGATTCGATTCGTATACGATTTATTTTAAACTATTTTCTGGATTTCATTAATTTTTTGAGTTGAGAATATGATTTGAAGTCAAAGAGAGAGCGATTTTTGCTAATAACTACGTTTTGCTAGTAAAATAAATTATGAAATTAGAGTTCAAAAGTAATTACTTTAAAATGGGACAAAATATGTCTAGTTATTATTGTTCAACAAACACTGACTGTTTTTTAGATTTCATTTTGTTTATATAAATGTTAAAATTTCAACATTAAGAAAAAGGCGATATAATTTTCTTTAAAGTGAGAGTGATATATTTAGTAAAAAGATGGAAAATGTTTCAAAAAATTTTTTTATAAAAAATTTATTTTTTTCACAAATTATCATTGATTTATTGAATTAATAAAAAAGAATTACGGTCTAGGAGATGCTATTAAAAATCGGATGTTTTTTAAAACAGAGACAAAGATAATTATCTCTTTATTGTGCTATCTTTGCAGGAAGCTTGTTTTGCAAAATTGCAGCAAATTTGATTTGTAAAGGAGGTGGCGCTATTTGTCACATCGAACTTGCTACAAGTTCGATTCAAGTTTGACGCGTCAAATTTTGCCATGACAAGTCAAAATCAAACTTGTGCAAAGTTACATGCTATCTGGGATAAGTTTCTACTTTTCAATACCAAAAATTAAAACTGAAATTTCGAACATATACACATATGATGGCAATTATCGTCAACTGTTACCTTAGAAAACTTTTCCAGTTTCGTGAAACTGGAAATAATAATGACAAATCTTAATTAGTTACAGTACTTGAATCTGAATTGAATTCTACTTACGAATGTTTTCGAAACCTTTTTATGATGGATTCCCTTTTAGTATCAAGATTGTTCAACTGAAATAAAATGACGAAATATTGCAATTGCTTTTCTTTTACTGTTTATCTATCAAAGTCAGAACAAAAAATGACAAAAAAAACCAATAATCTGGCTTTGATTGTTTAGGTTGCAACAATATTCTTTTTACTATTGAAATGTTTGTGTGTTGATCCAAACAAACACGAAACAGAGCATTCCTAAAAATTATTTATTACTTTCTCGTATACGAAGTATACGGAAAGAGAAAGTATTGTAATCGTCAAAAAATTCGAACTCGAGATTTCGACGAATCTCCACGTTTCAGACCTCCCTGAGGACGACAAACACAATTTTGGAATTATGTCTGTCTGTCTATGTGTCTGTGAACACGATAACTCAAAATCTATTAAATTAGAGGGATGAAATTTGGTATGTGATCTTTAGACATAATTTGTAGGTTTCTGCAAATTTTGGACAAAATCCGTCCACGGGAAGTTGGTCTGTCCATGTCCATGAGAACACCATAACTCAAAAACTTAAATACACTATATGCCCAAAAGTATCCGGACACTTTCAGATTTTCACATTTTTTAGGATTTCTCCGGAAAGGTTTAACTGACTGCATTTAAACTTCTACCATGTAAAGAATAAACTGTAACTCACATTTTACACTGAAGATTCGGTTCTGCGGGAATTAGGGGACCGTCTACAAACTGATGAAGACAAAAAATTTTTTGCCCACCCCGCTTTACAGAATATTGATAACAAGATGAAACTTTCAGAAATGGTACTGTTTAATGTGCATAATATTTGCGGGAATTTTCGTAAACTCAGCACAATTATTTGGGAAGATATAAAGGTTTTCTTAAAAAATCCCAAAATTTTCCACCTGTTTTTTGCTTATAACATGCAGAATTTTTTATTATATTATACGAAACTTACAGAAAGAATAAAAATATGTTAGAGAAGCATTTTGTAAAAATTTGGGAAAGAATATTTTAATATTACAGGAAAAATGAGTATTTTTAGTAAATAATGTTTTACTGCGCAGCGCGAAACATAGAGTAACTTTTCTTTCACAAATTTAAAGCCAGATATATAGGGCAACTTATATAAAAAAAACAGTTAAATATCATTAGTATTTAGAAAGATATCGGCATTACAACGAGCAGAATTCTAGCTCCTGTCGAAGAGAAGCTAAAAGATGAGGGGTTGTATACAAATTGATATTTTTTAAACTTATATCTTTAAATAGTTATATTGAATTGTATAGTGTTTAGAATTTGCTGCATACCCATGAACACTTCTAATATTCGAAACAAATAAAAAAATATATGTTTGTAGAATTATTAAAATATTTTAAGAAAAGAAATTAATTAGATAAAAAATCGTTTCGCCATAAAAGAAATATATTTAAAAATATGGTTTGGCCGTAAAATTGTAATATGTAACTTGTTAATAATCATGTAAATAATATAATTAAAGTAATAAAATTTTTGTTATTTATAGTGCCTAATTAGCTGGAATTTAAGTTATGCACGTAACTGATAAGTGTTCATGGGCATTCAGCAAATTCTAACCACTATACAATTCAATATAACTATTCAAAGGTATAAATGAAAAAATATAAATTTGTGTACAAACCCTCATCTTTTAGCTTCTCTTCTATAGGAGGTAAAATTCTGCTCGTTGTAATGCCGTTATCTTCATGAATACTAAAGATATTAAACTGACTTTTTTTCATGTAAGCTGCCCTATATATTTGGCTTTAAAGTTAAGAAAGAAAAATTACGCTATGTTTCGCGCATGCGCGGTAAAACATTATTTACTAAAAATGCTCATATTTCCTGTAATATACAAAATCTTTTTTCCACACTTTTACAAAATGCTTCTCTAATATATTGTCATTTTTTCTGTAAGTTTCGTATAATATAACATAAAACTCTGCATGTTATAAGCAAAAAACAGGCGGGAAAATTTGTGATTTTTTAAAGAAAACCCTTTATATCTTCCCAAATATTTGTGATGAGTTTATGAAAATTCCTGTAAATATTGTGCACATTAAACATAACCATTTCTGAAAGTTTCATCTTGGTATCAGTATTCTGTAAAGCGGGGTGGGCCAACAACCTTTTCGTCTTCAGCAGTTTGTAGACGGTCCCCTAATTGCCCTCAGAACCGAATCTTCAGTGTAAAATGTGAGTTATAGTCTATTCTTTACATGGTAGAAGTTTAAAGGCAGTCGGTTAAATTTTTCCGGAGAAATTCTAAAAAATGTGAAAATCTGAAAGTGTCCGGATACTTTTGGGCATATAGTGTATCTAGAGCGATACGATTTGATAGACAGTTTTATTATTGTTATGAAACAATGAGAAACAATAAGAGGTTATCCTATATATCATTATTTATGACAGATAATGTTTTATGAGGCATTTTACGGCGCATAACCTTCGTAAACTTGGCGCTATTTTACTGACTTGGCGAATTTTATCTCGCTTGCATTCTTGACCCTTACGTATTGCAGCGTTCTGCGAAGACAATATCAATAACACTCGCGGCGGTCCGAAATTTTTAGGCGGGGAGGGGGGTACGGTAGGACAACTTTGTTAGAAAGTATACGAGAAAGTTTAGGAAAGATCACTCCTGCTGGTTTTTTAATTCAATTTAAATTGAATTTTCTTTTGGAGGTTTATTGTTCAAATTTTCAGAAATTAGTCTCAAAAATGTACTAGTTTATGTAATTATATTTTTGATGCATGCATTTTAAAGATAGATTGTATACATAAAAGATAGGTTCAAATAAAGACTAGACACAAACATCCAAACAACGACTTGGAAAATTGAGAAGATACTCGTATTTTCAATACAAATTCAAGTTTAGAATAAAAATAGAGCATTAAATGAGGTGCTGAACTATAAATAATAAAATATTTTGTTTTCCTCATGAAAGGAGAAAAAAGGAAATGTAGTATACTAGTATTTCAATACAAATTCAGGTTTAGAATGACAATAAAGTATTAAATTAGCGGGTAAACTAAATCATGATATACTTAGTTTTCCTCATGAAAGGAATAAACAGAAAATATACTATACTAGTATTTTAATACAAATTCAAGTTTAGAAAGAAAATAAAACATTGAATGAGGGTTATAACTAAATCATGAAATATTTAGCTTTCCTCGTGAAAGGAACAAACAGAAAATGTAAAATTAAATGAATACCAAACTACAACTTCCTTGTAAATACGGTTATGTGTTTCATTGTATGTGTCATCAAAGTGTATAATTAAGATATTTCGTAAAATATCTAGCTCTTTTACGGGGGGAAAAAACGAAGTTAACTGAAGAGTGTAACAAATTCATGATTTTCTCTTGACAATTCCACTAGTTACTGTATAATTTTGAAAATGATTCACAGTTTGCTAAATAGTGGCAGTAACACTGTAGCTGCAAAAAAGCATATCAAATGACACTGTGATCGTATTGAGTGAGTAGCACATCAAAGGTAAAAGCACAAGATCAAATGAAAAAACAAACACTGTTTATTAACATTTCGCCTCGTGACATTATTGCGAAACAAATATTCAACACAAACTTTTGAACAAAAAAAACACGTGTTTGCATACATGAGTATAATATATAGTACTATTCAATATGTTCCAACATAATTATACATCGTGTATAAACAATTAATTTGACTGCAGTCAAAGAAAAGAAATCTTACCGAAGCATGCTTTACCAGAAAGAGATCAGGATGTAAATTTTACTTAGTCATCTATGAGCCATTCTGAAATGAGTTCTCCATATCTCTTCATCTTAACAAGGATAGAAACGTGTCATGAACGAGTCATCACTAATCTGTGTCTTTAAAAACACATTGTAGAAAAAAATTCACTTCTGAAAACAGGAATCAAAAAGGCGACATCATCCATTTTCATTCTTTTTCTAACACACATGCCTCACACAAAAAAAACGTTCCATCAACTCTGTTGCCACTCACTTTCTTCTTTACAAAACCTGTTCCACTGTTGGTCAAATTATAACACTGTTCTGTGAACTGTCGGTCCAACTATAACACACACTGTCCTGTTCACACAGTTATGTGGCGGCAGTGAGAGGGCGTCTACTTCTACAAGAATCAAAGTGAAGTGATACCTTGAAATCGAGTATTTGAACTCCATCGAACCTGTCCACTAGCAGAGACGAGGCGAGACTAGACAGCGACTAGCTCATTTCGAGTTTCAGTTTTCCCACTGGCAGCGCCAGTCTCAGACGCTATAGATGTTTCCCGTTTGATGACTTCGTTTCCTGCGGCTGCTGAAGTAATTCGCCATGCAATTCCATTCTTCCTGCTGCTACAAAAGTTATCTTCAGTTCCAACTAAAAGCCAGCGAGAATGCTCCTAATCTTGTATTATGTGGATTCTCTCAAGTTTGTGGAAGGATCCAGGAAATACGTCGCATCGAATTATGTCATCTAGCTCTGAGCATCTTTTTGAGTTATTTTTACAATGTTGAATTTTATTAAAAATTATTTGTTATCCATCAAACGTCTAATAATTTAGTGGAGTCAGACATACAAGATGATGGTTACAGTTACTTTGTAAAATAAAATCCAAGGTACTTTTCCGTTAGCCGGGCGCAAATGTCGCCAATTGTAAACCAAACGCGAGCCAAGTCGCCGGGCGCAAATGTCGCCAATTGCGAGCCAAGTCGGTGGGCGCAAATTTCGCCAAAATTTGGCGGAATTCTACATTATTTGGCCATTTTTCGCTTGCGCCCGGCTAAAATGATGTCGCCAATTCTGAACCAAACGCGAGCCAAGTCGCCGGGCGCAAATGTCGCCAAAATTTGGCGGAATTCTACATTATTTGGCGATTTTTCGCTTGCGCCCAGCTAACGGAAAAGTACCAAAATCCATTCTTTTTAATTGTAAGCTAAGAATTGGTTTTGCTTTTCGTACCAACGTTATTTGGTAAAAAATTGAGCAGATATCCAGAATCAGCCAAAAAAAGTCCCAGTTTTTGACTATTTGCTCTGGATTCATTCTGATTTTTAATTATTAGTATATAGTTAATATTAATCAGAGGTCTTTCTCTTGTGTTAACACCAGATGGCGCATTTTGTGCTTCAAAGAGGAGCAATGCACAGAAGTTACGCAAAAAGTAAGACTGACAAAGTGCGCGTAAGTTGGATTAGAGTAAGTTGGGGGAGATCCCCCAACTTACTCTAGTCTAACATTGCACATAAATACACGCAAATTTTATTAATATCTAGCTGTAGCTAGGCAAACAAATGTTTTGAAGGATAGTATATAATGAAAAATGCAGTTATTAAGTATATTCATACACCACATATTAAAACAAAAATGTTGCACAAAACAGATATATTTCGGTGTTGATGACTCGTTAAAATCGGACGATTCTTAATTGTTGTTTTTTCTGCCCTGCCATAAAATTTCCTCTTACGAAATTGATATATTTTTTTTATTTCTTGTCTTATAGCTAGAATAACTTTCTTTATAAAGTATATTTTCTCCAAAATTTTAAAACTTTTTCAACTGAACCGAGACCTTCGGTCAAACTTGCAACTGTTTTTTGTATTTTTGATGGATCTGTGTCTGAGGTGTCGGCTTCTGTAGTAGAGATTTTACCACCAATCCTTGAAAGCTCATTGACTATCAGTAAGATCAACAACTCCATCAATTATATGAGAGACTTGACCACTTACTAGCATTGTTCCCGTTTCACTTTTAGTTAAGAATGAATACATGTTCTTTTTATTTCTGTTATTAGTTTCATTCAGGATTTATCATTTATATTAAATTCTTAATGACCATAAGAAAAATTTGCAATTCTGCAAATTTGAGTTCGCGAAAGTATTATTTTACGTTATAGAAAACTGAATATTTTAAATAACAAGAATTTTGGGTATCTTCTTTTCCACAGATTGGGTCCAACATTGCATGCACAGCTACAATATTATTAACAAGATCACATACCAAATTTGATTTGCATAAATTGTTGCGATTTTATCTTTATTATAATTATCGCGGTTTCATAATCTTAAATATACAGCCCAACAGACAGTCAATTCTTTGACGCATTGAGTCTGAAATTTGATAGAGACCTACAATTCTAATGATAATTTCTTAATGTATAAATTCATACATCTAATTATTTGCGTTTTTGGGTTATCGTCTTCACATGGCTGTGGACAGACGAACAGACAGACATTAACAGATTTATCTGCAAGTTTAGTGAAAAGTCCACCTACACAATTTAATGAGTGTACCTCATTGCGTTTTTCAGCTTTCATGTTCAGAGACCAACAAACAGAAAAACACAAATCCAAAAATGTGTTTTTCGGAGGTCTGGAACGTTTGGAACGTGGAGATTCATGAAAATGATGAGGTCGAATTTCTTGGTGATTATAATACTTCCTCTTTGTATACTTCGATTGTGTTAGCTAGGTTTCCAATCGTTGCCAAGCTTGAATGTTGGCGCAATTCTGTTAGAGTTATCATTCGTCCTTATGATTTGGCGGTGAGAATTAACGCTAGTATTCGGCGAGTTACCGCTGAAATTTAGTCGGTTTTTGTCTGAGGCCCTGGTAAAACCATAAAGTACTAAAACTTCTTTCTACACATGAATATAAATATTCCATTTTGCAATTATATTCTACAAGAAAAAACTCAATTTAAGGTGATTTTTCACCTATCGAATATCCGTTGCATCAGTACGAAATGTGCTATTCACAGGTGAATAAACGTGAGTAAAATTAAATCATAAAATCAATTATTTTGACACAATCTGACTATAACTATCTACTTAGCGAAGATAAACTAAAGGAATTTATGAGGAAAAGAACTGCCGTATCGGTATGGAATGAGCTGTTCACACGTGAGTGAACGAGATGCAAATAAAACCATGACGAGAATTGCTTTGAAACACTCCGAATGAGGCTACCAAGTTAAATTAAATGGAATTATCAGGAAAAACGTGATAACAATTCATCAACCTGACGGATTGAATTGTCTTGAAGCAATTTAAATTTTCACGTAACAAAATATTACAAATTACCTTGATAAGGAAATAAAGCTTAAAAGCTTATGGAGAATTTTTGGATATCGAAGAATTACGGAACTTGTAATAATTCTAAATGAAGTTTTTCATAGTAAGTTTACGAAATGTCCAGTGTTTGCAGAAAATATTCGTTACTAACCTGTTCTAAAAAGAAGACTGAAAACTTCAAAGGATGACTTGATTTCATCAGAAGTAAAATCAACCTTCCACAAAACATTTCAAAATGACCCAGAAAAGATGTTTTCCTCGAATAAATCTCAGCAATAATGATTTCGGACATTATTTAGATTATGAAAAAAGCGTTGTTTAAAACTATGTCTCTAAAATGATATGGAACAATGAATACTCCAAAGTCAATAATGCTATCGTTTATTGTAGCTAATTTCTATTTTAGTCAATATTTTCCATTGTTAAGGGGACATACGACTCTGAACAGTGGCGGATTTCCGCGCAGGTGTTAGAGGTGGCCGCCTCGTGCCTCGAGACTCTAGGGGGGCCTCAAAATCTATGCGAGAAATATCACAGCGCTAAGCCGTCAGTAAATTTACAACATTTCAGCTTTGCTTATAGTATAATACTCTCCCCACTGAAAAGTTTCTCCCTCTTTGCCTTAAGGTATCCGACTGGTTTAAAATCGCCGTTTTTGATGAAAATATCAAAAAAAATTTATGACTTAATTTTGTAGCCTGTTTAATCAGCTTTCTAAAACTGTCTCACTTTTTACTCTACGTGAATTACAAATGGAGCTACAGCTGTTTTATTACCGAACTGTAAGCATTATTTTATGTTGCACGAAAACTTTAAATGCGTTTTCCGAGAAATGATATTTTTGAGGAAAACTGTCGACCGTAACAATGATTTGTCAAAAAGTTATTCAAGAGTATTGATATAAAATTTTCTGAGATTGTTTTCTGGAATATGTTTGATGTTTTCCTCTAAAAACTAAGGTCAATTTTAAAATCAAGTATTATTTTTGAGAGCTTAAATATAAACTAAGAGCATTTTTTATGAAAAATTACCAGTTTAGTAACTATGTTCAGCTATATCTCGAAACTATTTTCAAGTACATGAAATATTTTAGAGCATAACACAGATAACTGTCACAAAAATGTAATCCTGCAAGGATTTATGTATATTTAGAATATGACTTTGTCTATGGCTGTTAGCGTAAGGCAAATGTTTTAGTCATTTTTCTTCAAATTTCTCAGTTTTTTTAAAAAATATTATATTGAAAGCCTAATTTTACAATATTTTCATAGTTTTAAAACATATGCAGTTGAAAAAATAGCATTTATATATATATATATATATATATATATATATATATATATATATATATATATATTATTTACTAAAATGTTTCCGAACACAGTCGATGCCTTAAGAAAATTAATGAGTGAGTGAAAACAGTCAAACGAAATGTTGCGAGATTAATTCTTAGTGTGACTAATGTGTATCATTATTGATTAATTAACCTGCTAGTCATGCAGGAATTTGCTCTATAGAAAACGGGATATGCAGAAGACGACATTCATTTGATGATACGTCCATTGTACCCAAGACGCGATGGTCTGTAAATTGATTTCACAGGTGTAGAACTGCGCAGGGCAAAGTTGGTAACTAACTGCTTAGGGGCCCCGCAACATTTGGGACTAGACGCCTCGTAATATTTTTTTCTTGCATTATTATCAAGGTAGTTTAATTTAGTGCTTTCATTTAAATTTAAGAACCGAGTCTCGAATTGAATTTAAATTAAAATCAAGTATCGCTTAAATTTCAAGACGTTATTCTTAGGAATTTTTTCATGTTTTCAAATTCGCTTGCAGATTCAGTGTGGTCCAGTTTGTTTCACGGTTAGCTGGCAGTTCTGGCTTCAAAATAGTTTTTTTTACTCCGTTTTAAAAAATTACTTACTAAATTAAGATTTTGCATTTTTTTGTTTGCAAGATACTAACACCAATTCCTTCAGTTTGTCTTAATATTGGCAACTTCAGAACAGCTTGTATAGCGATTAAATCGATTCTAACAGTAATATTAAATTTTATGAAAGTCGAATATCCTGAATACCAATGTATACCTATAAATTAAATACATTACTTAGATTGCAGTTCGTCGATAACTATTCGAAGATTCAAATTTAAAATATTTATCACTTTTAGAAAAACCCTCATCATTTTTCTTCTTTTAGAGTGCAACTCAAATTCATATCGCTGCAATTCAGATATCTTCCTGAATCTTAACGGTATTCAACTGGAATTTTTATATAAGCTGCCCTATATATCTGGCTTTGAAGTATGAACGAAAAATTAGTCTATGTTTCGCAAATGCGCAGTAAAAAATTATTTACTATATATTCCTCTAACATTCAAAGTATTTATTATTACAATACTTCGCTAACATATTGTCATGAATGCTGTAAGTTTCGTATAATTTTGCTGAGAACTCTATATGTTATAAACAAAAAACTTGTGGGAAAATTTGGGATTTTTTAAGAAAACCTTTATAGCTTCCTGAATATTCGTGCTTTTTTTTACAATAATGCATGTAAATGTTGCGCTAAAAATCAAACGAAACCGTTTGGTGAAAGTTGCAACTTATTATCAGCTTTCTCTAAAATGGGGTGAGTTCTGAATCAATTTTTTTATCAATTTCTGGTCAGTACCCTAAATGCTATTGTGACCAAATCTTCCCTGTAAACTGTGAGTTGAAGACTCTTCTTTACATGGTCAAAGTTTTAGGAAAATCCTTTTAGCCTTTCGGTAGATACTTGAAAAAAATGTGCAAATTCAAAAGTGTTCATATTATTCTGTCATCCATCTATACTTTTAATTACTTATATTATATTTAAAAGTCAATGCTTCATTTTACGATTCACATTTTCAGTTTTTAACAAGATAACTTTTTAGAAAAAAGATCGATGAAAACGATTTTAATGATTTACTTTGCAGAGCTTAAACCAGATAACATATTTTTTTGAAAAATTATCTTAATTGATCTCAAAGTGCAGTTTTTTTAAAAAAAATCGGGGGGGATAATTTTATTATTTCCCTCTTTTTTTGCTTGTATAGTTATTAGATTACATCATTCTGTCCTTTAGGACAAAAGAGTTGACACTGTTCAATCGAGCTCGAAATTTCGAAGAAATATAAAATGGTTCTTAGTTTACGGTAAAATTCATTATAGTTCATAAATATAAGTTGGTGATTTATGAGCTCATTTCTCCTCTTGAACTGAATAAGATTCCTTTATAAAACTTTAAGATTCCTTTATTTACTTATCTTTCCGTAAGAAAAGAAAAATATATTTATTAAAAACAATTTTGAAATGTTGTTCCTATTTAATATAAAATTTGAGTGTTTGTATACTGTTGTGTCCAACTCATCTAGATAGACGCAGAAACCGAAACTAAACCAATGCTACTCAAATATTTTATACTAGCTGTTACCCGCGACTTCGTGCGCGAAGAATTTGAATTGCTACTTTTTTTAAATTCACGAATGTAAATGCTTCGTTATATATATAGAAAGTGGAAATCAAAAGTTCTGATTGTTGATAATACATAATTGGACGACTAATTTAATTCTCCGTTACTGTAAATTACTTCATTGTACTCAATGGTATCATCTACTCTTTGGAATATATCATCCACCATGCTATATGTCATCTGCTTCTACTGTTTAAAAGAATACATAAGACAAAATATACCTTCCTATTCTAAAAACTCTGACAACCATATCATATACGTCAATGGACGATCCTGGTTTGTTTATTTTCGATTCATAGACCGTTTTCCGGTAACCTTCCGATTTAAGCAATCGCCAAATCTATTTGGCCACCTTATCAAGCGCCAAGCTCGGATTAGTTCTTTCTTTAGTAAACAAAACGTTGAATTCCGTGTTCTTTGGGTTTGTGTAATCCTTTCTATTTAAATCGGTTAGAAACAGCTCTTAAAGCATTAAAATTCGAAACGGAACTATTGTAATTAGCTAAATCGTTTGGTTTACAAATTTAACCGCCAAAAAATCTTGGATGTCGATGAAAAGAGCGATAAACAATAATTTTGGCAACCTTTCCACTAAATTAGGCTCTTATTTTAAGTAAACATTGAACGATATTTTCATTTAGTTATACTTAACTTTAGTTTTTAAATTTTAATCTAAAAACTCTTGGACTATATTATATCTACCATTAGATTTCTGTCCCGGCGTTTATTTTTCAGTTATTATTCCAGAGATTATTTCTTTTCTCAGCAAGATCACGTGATGCATGACTTTAAAAATAAGTTATTCCACATGCTTGCGCTTTTCTGAAGGATCACGTGACATTTCATTTTGTTTACGCATTCCTTAAGGATCACGTGGCAGTTGATTGAAAAATAAAGTAATAATCTTCATCGCAAATCGCTTGTTAATTATTTAATTGTTATCTGTAGCCAAAAATAATGAATTTAACATGATGTCACCTACCCAATGTCCGTTCCTGGGTTCCAAGCTACAACTCTGCCAATTTTCATCCAAATCGGTTTGGTAGTTTTGCCGTGAATGCGTAACAAACAGACAGACACACTTTCGCATTTATTATATTATATGGATATTTTTAAAAATAAGCAAAATTTTCAGAAATAAAGGTGAATTAGTTCAAAGTCTAACCGTTGCCTAGCAACGGAGTAGCTATAAATCTTCGTTATTTCAAAATCGTCTGCACGCATTTTAAAATTTTAGATCTTTTAAAAATTAATAACAATCGAAGGGAAAATGTCAGAGAAATAAAATTGGTATCATTGAAAAGGTAAAAATTTGAACTTTAAGATGGTATAAAAATATTTTCTGTCGAACAGTTTGCTCCGAAGTTACGGCGGAAAAACGGTTTCGGTTATTTTCTAATTAACTGACTGTTTAATTAACTTTTGGACTTAGAAAAGTTCATAAGTGTCTTCCCCTCGTCTTAAATGATAAGTGTACAAAATTTGGTTGAAAACCGTCCATTGGTTTAGGAGGAGATGTGGTACATAGCCACATACATACCCACACACATACCCACAATGACTTTTATTTATATTAAGATTATTATGAAACGAAAAACATCTATGCTTGGAGTAAATTTAAAAAAATAAAGGGATGCAAAGGTATTTTAATTTCTTTATCTATTTTATATGTACAAAAAATTAGGGTTGCCATACGTCCCGTATATACAGGACTGTCAACGTATTTCACTAATCAGTCACATATTGCTGTCCCGTTTTCCTCCTAAATTCTGCCGGGAAAATTATATATAGGGATTATTATTTATAGATTAGAAATATCAATATTGGAATCACTGAGATTCTATTCAACCAGTTTGTATATCTAAAAGATTGTTTAGAGAAAAATAATACTAACCAAAACTGCGAAGCAATTATGAAATTGAGTATGTAAGAGAAATGGCTGAAGTATTTTGCAGGTACAAAGAATATTGATGAGAAGTCATGTCTAATAAAGCTATGCGAATACGTATTCCAGCCCTCAATGCAAATGTGGAGAGAATATTTTCCCTAATGCCAACTCAATGGTAGGATGGAACAAACTGGTTGTCAGCGGAGACAGCTGAAACAATTTTGATTTGTCATTATAATTTTAAAATGATTTGTGCCCAATTTTATAATTATGTGAAAGAATAAAATGATATAATTAAGAAAGATATATTCATCTTTAAAATATGATTTGGCTAAAAAGTATTGCCTTGAATCTTTTTTTATTATTCGACGTGTTTATTTTTTTAGATTTCTTGAGCTTTATTGCTTTTTTATCAAAGTAAAATAAGCCATTACCTACCACTTTTTTCATGTTTTTTTAGCACTTAAACGTCCCGTATTAATAACTCGAGGTTATGACAACCTACATATAACATTATGAAAAATGACATAGCATATATACCTTGCCAAGAGTAAAGTGTATTCTTTGTAAAAATGAGGGAAATAAATGTTAAAAAATCTCAGGATAACAAAGATAATCATAGAGCTAGAATTAAAAGCATTAGTAAGTTATTTTACGTTACACATTTGTAACACCAATAGAGTTTTTTATGAGGGGAGGACCTCAAAACAATTTTGTGCCTCGGGCCTCATATTGTCAAAATCCGCCACTGGTAAGGTTAGCTTCCAATTCGTCATTGTAAGTATGACGATTCCAACTTAAAGAGCAAGCTGCATCGGTAGGTACTTTGAAGCAAAGTTGATTATTCATGTTCAAAGTAATTTTTTTTCTACGTTTCATAAAGCTGCTATTTTTTGAGACACCATTTTGTCATGGCACAGAAAATTTTTAGAGACCGGAAACGTGTTGGTCAGACAAAGAAGTGGTAGCCACGCACCTTAGATCAAGGTTGCCATATTGACCTTTTAAGGCCAAATTTTGAGAATTTGGCCTTTTTTCAAATTTTCATTTGGCCTTAAATTCATTTTTGGTTTTATTTTAATTCATGAATTTTAGAAATGCTTTTTGTAACTAATTCTACTATTTTTGAATAAATTTTAATATTAAACTTTTCAAATGGTTCACAATCAGCTGCCAAACGAGATAGTTCCTCTTCAGAACAAGGTTTCTGTCTCTTTTGTGACTGTGATTGCCAAAATGTCTCTAGCTTTAGGCTTGTGTTTCTGCGTGTCAAGCTATTTAAAGGAGCATCATATAAAGAACCACCTTTTCTGTTATTATTTCTTTCTGTTCCTGACTGAATTCTTCAACGAACAGTTGTTAACCATACAAAAATGTAAAATATCAAGGTTGTTTTTTTTTAGAGAAAGGGTACATAATTTTTAACAGTTTCTTAAATAAATTGTGCCTCTATTTGTGGTATTCAATGAATACGCACCTCAGAACCACTTAATTTTAAATCTAAGAGATACAGAAAAACTTTCTAAAACAATATGTAGAACGGCACAGTGTATTGGATTTGGAGATTAGCTGAATGATACCAAAAATAAAAACAGGCCATTCTTGGAAATTTTTTTCGCTTATTGGAAAAGATCTATTATGAGTCTGAAATCAATTTTATTTATATTAATGGAATACAATTCAATTTTTTACTGTTAATTAATTATTATTAATTATGTTAATTAGTACGAAATCACTCTTCATTTATTATCAGTAAATTTAAAAATAATCTTGCATATTTTTTTTAAATCATGAGATTAATACATTATGCTCGGCTATTTCATTTAGAGTTGGCAATAGCAGAACTTTTCACTGCAAAATGATTTATGGAAAGGTTTTAATTATTTTAAACATTAATACTGTTTTATTAATAGAGCATTGCAAATATGTCAATCAAATGTGATTCTTTTTCATGAATTAAAGCCTTTTCTTATGGTAAATTTAGCGAAAAATAAGTATTTCAATCAGTTTTTCAAATTTGGCCTTTTATGCCCTTATTTTTAAGAAAGTTTGGCCTTTTTGGCCTTATTTTTAAGAAGGTTTGACCTTTTGGCCTTATTTTTAAGAAGATTTGGCCTTATTTTTTAAGAAGGTCTGGCCTTTTTGGCCTTATTTTTAAGAAGGTTTGACCTTTTTGGCCTTATTTTTAAGAAGGTTTGGCCTTCTTTGCCATTTTGATCTGGCAACCCTGCATCAGATGATGAGGCCGAACGAATCCTCCAAATGTTTATTCGCAGTCTGGTCAATACGAAGTGCTTTACGGGAATTAAGAATTGTACGGACAACTTTTTTATGGCAAGAAAACTTTATGTCACGTGATACAATGTAGTGAAAACTTCACACTGATATCACAACTTTTATATTTTTTATTAAATTTTGGAATGTGTCAACGACTTTTGGTTCACCCTGAATTTTTATTTCACGTACATATAATATCAAATGTGTTTTTTTGGGGAAAGTCGTTCATATAGAAATTAACTGTTTAAACCTATAAAAGCAAGCGAAACAAAGAGAAATAACCCACAGATACATTTGTTCAATTGTTTGCACGATCAGAAACAAAGCAATCTGTAAAAGCTGAAAAAATGGACCCTTTTCCAATTATATCATGAAAATGAAACAAATGAACTGATTGAGAGAGAATCTAATTGAAAATAATCTTGCGCAATTACTTTTTCCATGAATGTAACTCATTTAGATACTTTTTTGTAACACATAAAAGATGTTCCTCAAGTATTTTTTTTGATATTTAGTTCTTGAATAGGAAAAGAAGGTTTAATTGTTTTAAGACGTATCTTGATTAAATACCAAACCAATTGATTATTGGGAGCTGAAAAATTTGAATAGGGTAAATGTTTTTAAGTTGTTATGTTCAAAAGACTTTGTATTGAAGGCAAAATTAATTAAAATGTAATAAATCGCTTTACTTTCTGATTAATGATTATTTCAATTAGAAACTGGAATTAAGCTAGTTTTATAAGTATCATTATATCCTATACCTAAACAAATATCCTATTTTAAAATCCCTAGACCAAGCGCTTTTATTTTCATACAGCTGAATTAAAAGCCTCTAGTTGCCCCTTTGGATTAAGGAAATTACATAACAACTAATATCAATTTTTGGCTATTACTAATAAATAAAAATTACAGTTGACATTTCTAGTATTTATAATGAAATTATGTCTTTCCGAAACAATAGAAAAGGAACCATCTGTAGAAAGAGCGGCTTATCTCTATGATAATTATTTCTCATCATGGAAAAAATGGCACAAAAAAGTTCTGAAAAAGAAATATAAAGGAATTGAAGAAAACGGTCCTTAATAAATGAAAAAAATTATCGTCAGTGTATAGTGAGTCATATCCATGATGTATAAGGGGTGGTATTAAATTTGATATACTCAGAAATGCCTGCAGTCGTAATCATTCATCAGAAAAATTTGAAACTTCGCGCAGAACTTAGTAAAGGGATGAGAAGAAAATTCATTGAAAAAAAATCAGTTCCATATATGGCCACCAGAGGAAAACGAAACAGCTTTTTAGCAGTTCAGTATTTTCACCATCAATTTATTAAGTCATCCACAAAGTTCACAATGCTCCAACAGAAAGGCATGTTTATAGGCAGGTCTAAATAGAGAAAGTTAGATAATAATAGAGAAAATAGAGAAGTCTTTGCAAATTAATTTGGATTGGTATAGGAGATAAGTAGATCTAACAATTAATATAAGATCCCTAAAACCAATTTAACTACTGTATATAAGGTAAAGAGTACTACTATAAATAACGGTCTTTTATACAAATATTTTCTTTTTAATTTTCTTTATTTGAATCATCCCTTTCCCTTTTGCTGTGAAATGATGATTACTGACATTTCACGTTTTCATGACCTCTGTTTATTATTATTTATTTATTGTTTGTTAAAATGTTTTAAATAGCGGTATTTTTAATTTAAACATCCTACATTTTGAAACGAAATAATAATCTCAACAGTATTTGATGATGTAAATTTCTACTGAATGGATCACATGCTTAAAATGATATCGCCAAAAGTATAAAAGAAATCAATCAGAATTAAGTGTTACTGATCAATGTGAATCACTGTATGGTTATTTGCAAGAAGATACATAATTAAAAGGCACAGCACAGATAATGTTCTTCAATGTATAGAATGAAAAACGAAGGTTTAAACTAAAAGAAATAAGCAATAACATCAATATTTATTTATTTTTTAGGTTACAATTTATTGTAATTTAAGCTTACATAAACGCATTAATGTTGTATCAATACTGCACAACCTGCTAAAAAGTAACATGTATCATGTACAATCCAAAGACCTTTATTCCTTCGTTCATATTATAATGATTTGTTCCGAAGTACTGCCACAAGTGCAAGCAATTTGCGGATATCAAAAAGCAAACAATATTTTAAGCAAAACAACGCTTCATTAGCAAGCATTAGTAAAAATTCTATTATCTATTTAAAATAATATACCAGTCAGTTTCCAATTACAAGGCGACACAGTACCATCTGGACAATATATTTTATTTTTAATATTTAGAATTGGATTTTAGTTTTATTTTACATAAGCTAATACACCTATTAGCTATTATCTATGACTATCCCACACAATTCTTTTTTAATTTATAGAAAAGTATTTTTAAAATTTAAATTTCAAAAAAAATTTAACTTTTTTGAAATCCCTAAGGCTTTTTTAAATATGCATATTTTTTTTGCAAATTTTTTTCCATGTTCCTCATAATATGCTACATAAAAATTAGCATGGATTTCTGTCTACTGAAGATATTTAATTTATTATTTTTTTATTGTCAAACACACAAACAATTCTCAAAAATGCATTTAGTTCACTTTGACATTTTAAAATAAAATTACTACACATCTTAGAGCTAATTCCACACTAAATTCCACAAAACTTATATATCAGAACATGCACTAAAAAATTTTACACCCCTCCTTCAATTACTGAAAAAGCCTTAGGGTTTCGAAAAATAGTATATGAAAAAAATACAACACTAAGAAATATCGATTTAAAGTTTTCATTCCTTCAGTAACATGATATAAAATCCTTAGAATAGCTTGTAACTTTTACAAAATTTTAATTAACTTATATTAAACTGCTTACATAAAAAGCTGCAAGAATTTGTGGCAATGGAATATTATAATTGTACAATGCATATATAGAAGGGAAACAAAAGGAACATCAATATTTCATAAAATTTAATCTTAACAATTTTTAAAAAAATAAATACTTTTTCGGAGCTGATTCCATGCAAAGTTCAGCCTCTAGCATAAATTTACAACAGTCATAAAAATATATACACCTTTTTTTCCCTCTTTCTAAAGAATTAATTTCTCCTTGCGTTTATGAGCTAGTTATAGTTTCTTCTCTACAAAATTGTAAAACATTATTTTCCTTCTTTTTATTTGTGATATACCCTCCTATAGTCTTTACACATGGCCAGCATTCCTGCTGTCTTGTTAAGTTGCATTTTATTTTCATTTTGAAGAATTTTAAGCTTTTCGGAAACCGCAACGATCTTAAAAGTGGGCGTGACAACACTGTTTACTCTTCTATCATGAATCAAAAATTATTCAATAACTTAATAAAAAATGCAGATATAGCTCTGAAATTTACAGGCATGTTTAGAATGATTCAAGGTATCATATGAGCCAATAAAAAAATCGATAATCCACTGATTTTTTGGTAACTGCGTCGCCTAACAAAACATCATTCACTCGCAAAGGAAATCTTTTATCAAATTGCATAAAAAAAGATAACAAAGAATCAAAATTTAGTTAAAATTTCCATCTTATACATTGTGATGCCTTTTATCCAGTTAGCAGCATAGAGCATATATTGGATTGTCGCCCAATGGATGTCGGGTGTTATTGGATCAGACTATTAAGGATGCTGCTGCTTAATGCTTTGGATGTTCACTTAGTGAATTTTAGCAGCGGAGAAAAGGCTATTTATTCTGTCTTTCCTGCGACATAAAAACCTTCTCGAGGCGCGAAATTTAATTTTGCAGTGTCAACAGAACATTGACGGTATTCCCGAGTTGAAAACCCGAACACGTTTTCTTTCGGAATCTTTTAAATTATCCGATGAAGTTACTGTGTTTTCTGTCTGATTGAATTTGACTTTCATGGTACGCAAAGAATTTTCGAAATTGGCTTTCCAGCTTAGTTCTTTCCGTTTGGTGATGGAATAAAGGAATAAAAATGGAAGCAAATCTCAAAGGTTGAGAGGATGAAGAATACTAATGAAACGACTTTGAAATTATTTTATTCTTTATGGTGTTTGGGAAAGAAGAGGCTGATTGAATTTTTTTGTACTCTTTAAATAACTATGCCATTCTAACGCAATCTAGAAAAATATAGCAAAACGGATTGCCTATTTTTACAGAAAAACTGGACGGGCAGTTCCTGGTCTTTTCTCTTTATGAATAATAAGCCTTTATTGATAAGAATTGCGTATACAATCCCACGCCGGCCGAGCCAAACCAAAAGAGTGCAGTGCCAAGGTATGACCGATGAGATATTCTAGACAGGCAATTCTCATTGGTCTTACAAAGCCTTACAAATTTTAGTGTAGGCTGGGACATTGTGGGATTTTATAAGCAATTCTCATCAATAAAGGCTTATTATTCTTAAACAAGAAAATCTCCCGTCATGCCATGACGGGTGCAAATTGCCTCTTCATTCGAGAGATTTCCCGTCAAATTTGACGTGTTTAAATAGATATATATGCAAGAGAAATGCTTAATATTGATTGAAAAGAAATAAAATAAACATGTTTTATGACAACTTGCGATAGAGTTTAGACTTCGATGCGTTTTCTATAAGAGGCTGCATCTACTATACGAATCCTGTCCAGCAATTCCTGACTTTGTCTCTATAACCATATTGCTTTCCTTTTCTTTAGTATCCACCGTATTTTTCCGATGGGTTCTTCTTCTGCATTCATCGTAAATAATATAATAAAGTAATTTATGATTGTAAAGTATTAAATTATAGTAAAAAATATATACAAAATATGTACATAATAATTCAATAACTATGAAATTCTCAGCTTGTCAAACGTCAGTCAAAAGTTAACATTTCAAAGGAATTCTTTTTCGAAATTCTAATCAAAACAAAGCTAACTAACTTTGCGAAAAAATCTAATCAAACTTTGCGAAAAAATATTATCAAATTATATCATCACGATTGCAATAAATAATCAGATGCATCGTGGCGTCCAAACTATATCACGCGCATGATATACCACTGACTTAATTTACTACTTTCTATTGAAAAACGGAAATTAATTTGAAATATAGGATTAATATAATTGAAAATTTCTCGAAAAGTATTGATCATAGCGAGATAAATTTTATATCAATCGAAAGAAAATTTTATTTAACTATTTTAGAGCTATTAAATTTGACATTAGAACGACAATTCATTTTTAAAATTTAAAATTACTAAAATTCAGGTGCTCTAACAATGAAATAATTCTGTTTAACGTCTCTCAGTGGGATGACGCGGATTTATTGTTGGTGACGTCAGAGCGTTAACGGATCAGTGAGGGACAGATCTGGGCTAATATATTTGTAATGCTACATTGTCTAATGAGAGATCAATCTAATTTTAAAAAATTTTGGTCAAATATGGTTAAAAAGACAATAATAGTATTAAAAAAGATTTAATATATAGTTAAATTATTGTAACTATAACATTTAAATATATAGTAGACATATCGATTTCAAAATTCACATTCTGTACCTATCACTGATTCTGTTTCTTTTCTTTTTCATGTTATTATCGTTGTTATATCGATAGAAATTGTCCTTGCTTTCCTCTTCGATCATTTCTTCTTGCATTTCACATCATCACACAGATAACTTTTAGTGTACCAAGAAGATTGAAACTCGGCAGAAAGCAATTTCAATCCTATTACATTGAAAGTCAGATACTCATCTGCGAACCAAACGTGCCAGTTGAGATTTTCCGATACATTTCGATGTCTTCCGCTGCTCTGAATGATTGGATTCTGTGGAAGAGGAAGCATGGTTTCCCCTTCGGCGCTAAGAAGCTTGCATTTTAAATACGGTAAATTCTTCTGAGTAGGGAAACGGTTTTAACCGAAAACAGGTTTTTTGTTTAGGTTAACCGGTTTTCTCGGTTATATTTTGTCCCGGATATAACCGATATTTTTTTAAAATCCAATAATCGGGTAAAACAGACGGATCGGAATATAGGCTCGATTAAACTAAAATTTACCAAGTTATGAAGATTTGAATTTCATCATCTTAGGCCAATCAACAACAACCGCTTTCTCGAGGCGTCTATTGGTTGGTGGATTACTGAAAAAGTCTTTATGATCTGAAAAATATTGGCAAATGGATTGATTTCCAGTAAAAATAAGATGAATAATTTTTTTTTCTACAAACGGCTTTGGTTTTTTATAAAAAAAACCGAAAACCGGTTATTTCAAAAGCAGGATATTTTAAGCTGGAGGTGAAAAAAAGCCTGAACCGAAAACCGGTTATTTTCACAATAACCGCTATCGCTACTTCTGAGCAGCTACAGTCGCACAAATGGGATTCAATTTTTTCAATTTTTTCTATCTTTCTTTTGGCCGAACTGTGCTAAAACTGGCACATTAGTTTTTTTTCAGAAAACTTATTAAATCTGGTTCTCAATTAGTTTATTTTTTCTCGTGTAAACGATGCTAATGTGTATGCGTAAATCCGTAAGAAAAATTAGAATTCGTGCTACAGTATGTTGTCTTTATTAGATACTAAAAACACATGTTTTCTAGTAGATCATCAAAAAGAATACCTCTTCAAGATACTACAAAAACAACCTCCCCTGAAGAAGTAGGTTTAAATCTTTACTAAATTAGCTAATAAAACCTGCAAATGAGTATAATGTTTGATTGATTAAAGGGATTTATGGGATTTTCAGCTGCAAAGGCTATTATCCCCTATTCATTCCAAAATTATTTTCAATCCGCTTAAAAAAACAAGGGACAATTTCTATCAAAAGATGGACTAAACTATTGTCATTATCGTTATAACCTATTACTATAAATTACTGCTATTATCGGCAATCTGATTCGGTCAAGAAAAAAATGGCGCTCTACTAAGTAAAGCCTCTATCTTCTTTTCCCAACATAAGATTCATAGAAGCGCACTGAAAAGCACTAGATAGAATGATTAAATTCCATAGACGAATAATTTTCTATTCATGGATGTTTTCTCTTCGTACTAAAACTGTTTCTTCACTTCCCGTCTACAAAAAAAGCACAATAGATCAGTTGGCGCCATGTTTTTACTTTTATCTTACCTTGTGACAACGCGCATTTATCAAGATTTCCATGCTTAGGATGATTATGTTCTCTAGTTGGAAATACAAACTTAGTTGCCTTTCCAAAGGTCTAGTTTTCTGATCCAAAAATTCTAATTCGTTTCCTGAATAATCTAGAAATACCATATCTCCCATTTCGACTGTTTTATGTTTCTCCCCATATACTACTTTATAATGCTCTTTCCCCAAATATTCTTTTATTCTTTTAGAACCTTTTCAGTCCTGAATGATTTCTTGCGCACATGAGATCATAATAAATTTTCTTCCGGTGAAGCATCCCGAAGGAAATAAATTTTTTCTCTGAAATAGGTTCAAGAGGTCTTCTATATCTCCATATAAAAATCCTGAAATATTTCTGTATAATTTTTGATGATATCCTTCTGATTAATGCCTCGCGCTGATTTGTAAGAGGGTTCCAATTCAAGGCTCCTGTCCACCGCCAGGCATCTTTTGCAAATTGAGTGGCTTTCGATGTGTTTTGTAATAGGTCTAATTTTTTTAACCGTATTCGTAACCACTTACAATATTGTGTATTTATGTCTGTATTACTTTTCATGTGTAGTCATCTCGAGACGATATTATTATTACATATATGCAATTATTACATAAAAATGATAAGATGAATGTAAAAACTGCTTAACTGGTGTGTTGAAATAAGTGTCAGAAGCTACGAAAATTTATTTGTAACTACTCTTGAATAAATTCAAAATTGCAAAAATTTCTGTATATAGTAAAACTTTGATTAATCCTCACTCATTTAAGTGTCAGTTTCTGTTATTCGTCATTGTCAGTATCAACAAGCAGACATCTTTAAAATTGTAGGTTAAAGGTGATCACAAATTATTTTAAAGTAACACAGTTTTATTGCACAATACATTTCTGTGCGCTACTACCCCTATATTGAATTTTATATTGATCGGTTTTGAGAAATTAAATACAATATAAATTATTCGGTTTTTAAAGGATTTTATTTTCATTTTTGTCCCATGTCAGCAGTGAAATAACGTTAAGTACCATATGTATCAAGAGATTTCTGGTATCCGTCTATTCGGATCTTCGAAACAGCCCTGGTCCGGACCGTGACAGTTAATCGAAGCTTTATTAATTTATCATTTTAGATTGAAATATGTGATTTTGGCTTTGTGGAAGTGTTGCGGCTTCCAGAGTGGAGAATCTCACTGAAAAAACTAGTTTTAACCAATGATTCGCCATGTGATTGTTTAGTGTATGTTAACCCTTCGATAGGTACTGTTATTTCAACCCATAATTTGGCGTGGAGAGATCAAATATTGTTTTCTATATTTCCAATAATTTTCATTACTTTTTGACGATATGCTGCTGATTAATGCCTCTCGGTTTTTTGTAAGAAAGTTCAAATTCACAAGGCTCCTGTCCCCCGCCAGGCATCTTTTGCAAATTGAGTGTCTTTCGATGTGTTCTGTAATTGGCCTAATGTTTTTAACTGTATTCGTAACCACATGCAATATTGTATTTGTAAGTCTGTATTACTTTTACTTTTTATGTATATGCATCTCGAGACAAGGTAGGCGATTGATATCCCAGATAGCAAAGAAAGCTCGTCTAAAACGTTTTGGAAACCTTGTCGTCGGCAAGGGTAAAGAATTGTCACAAAGATTTCCATGACAGGGTTTGAACCTTTCGGCAAGGCAATGGAAAGGTACACTTGTCGATAAGAAACAAGGTTTTCTGTAAGGTTTTTAGTAAGATTTCCCCAAGCTTTAATTACAAGCTTGTTTCAGACATTTGAAAAGATTGTGAAGAGCCCTCCTTCGGCGGACAAAATAGAACCCCTTCCCCCCTCCGAAACCGTGCTCCTACAGAAGGGTACAAACCCCCTCTTTTTTCACCCCCTCTTCAAAGCCGTATTTTCCAACCCCTTTCTTTATGTTCCTTCTGGCGTCATCTTAGTCCAACTTAGAGTTATCTGGAATGTGAATTAATTAGAAATCTTAATTATAATCAAAGCTTTATTATTAACTTCAATTATTTTGATTAATTTAATTTTTAATTGAACTTACTTGTATGATTTTGTTGTAGATTGTGACAGAACTTCACATTCCTCCGAGTCGCGGATCGAACCCGCGTTCATAGAATTGGAAGGCGAAAGCAAAAACCACTATACCGACGGGGCTACACACGATGAGACAGGTGGTTCATAAAAAGCTCTCCTACGTCAATTTTGCGGGAATGGTTTCCGAAACAGTTTGCGCGGAAATGCTTTCGCGGACTTGTTTTGAGGTAGTTCATAAAAAGCTTTTCTACGTAAACCTTGCGGCAATGGTTTCCGAAACGGTTTGCGCGGAAATGCTTTCGCGGACAGCCCATGGAAAGTGAAATGGCAACCTTTCCGCAACCTTCTTTGCTATCTGAGATAGCTCTCAAAAAATGTTTTTATCCAGCCTTTGTCTGCCTACCTGTTCTACTCAAATAGTTATATCTTCTATCTTTCACATTTTCATACGCGACTTGTTCGAAATGAAATACATCAATTTTTATGACTAATATCTAGAACATACAGACTGTTTCTAAAAGCAGGGGTCAAACTTCAAGGGTAGGTCAGATGTACAGAGGCGAGTCTTATTTGCAATATATCATAGGGTCACGAATGTAAAATGTGCCTAATAAAGGGATTCTTTGCCAGTGAATTAAGTACAAGCAATGTGTACCCTAGATAAAGCGTGCAACACAAATTCACACTAGCCCAACAACAAAGTTGCATTAATAACACCATTACAAGTTGTATACATACAATGGACGTAGAATTCAGTATCAACTATAAGCTTTTAGAGTATTTAAAGTAAGTGTCCAAAGGATTTGCCTTCGGAGGGTATACGTGGTTCCAAGTTACTATTCATGCATCGCCAGATAGCAATTTTAGTTTGCAGCAGACTTGCACTGCAAGTCTGCCAGCTTTCTGAAAATTTGTCACGACAAGTGTGCAAGTGTGAAACAAGCTTGCAGCAAGTTAACGCAAGCCTCGAAGTCACCATAGGACGAACTTGCAGCAAGCTTGCATTGCAAACTTTAGCAAAAACAGAGTACGGACACAACCCAGGATAGAACTCGCGACATACCGGTTCGGAAGCTGACGCGGTAACCACTGGGCCAGTTGCACTCTGAGAGGAGAAGATAGATTTCGCTAATACATCGTTCCATTCGATTCGTATACGATTTATTTTAAACTATTCTCTTGATTTCATTAATTTTTTGAGTTGCGAATATGATTTGAAGTCAAAGAGAGAGCGATTTTAGCTAATAACTACGTTTTGTTAGTAGAATAAATTATGAAATTAGGTTTCAAAAGTAATTACTTTTAAAATGGGACAAAATGTGAAGTTATTATTTTTCAACAAACATTGACTTTTTTTCGGTTTAATTTTGTTTATAAACGCTAAAATTTCAACATTAAGAAAAAGGCGATATAGTTTTCTTTAAAGTGCGAGTGATATATTTAGTAAAAAGATGGAAAATGTTTCAAAATTTTTTTTATCAAAAGTTAGTTTTTTTTACAAATTATCATTGATTTATTGAATTAATAAAAAGAAGGACGGTCTAGGAGATGCTATTAAAAATCAGATGTTTATTTTTAAAACAGAGACAAAGATAATTATCTCTTTGTGCTGTCTTTGCAGGAAGCTTGTTTTGCAAACTTGCAGCAAATTTGATTTGCAAGGGAGGTGGCGCTATTTTGTCACATCGAACTGGCAGCAAATGCGTTGCAAGCGAGGGTGGCGCTAGTTGTCACAGCGAACTTGCTACAAGTTCGTTTCAAGTTTGACGCGTCAAATTTTGCCATGACAAGGGAATATCAAGTCAAAATCAAACTTGCTGCAAACTTACGTGCTATCTGGGTCTGTGTTGTGGAACTATAGTTAATTTGTATTACATTCATCCTGTACTGCACGGTTTATCTAATATATCCGTTTCTTTCACTTAATTCATTGGCAAAGAGCCCCCAGTAGAGGCATACAGAAACAAGTCGCATTTACAATAGATCATTGAGTCGCAAATGAAAATGCACCCGCTAAAGGGACTCTTTGCCAGTGAATTAAGTACAAGCAACGGACACATTAGATAAAGCGTGCAACACAAATTCACACTAGCCCAACAACGCAGTTGCATAAATAACACCAATACAAGTTGTCCACATTCAATGGAAGTAGAATTCAGTATCAACTATAAGCTTTTAGAGTATTTAAAGTAAGTGTTCAAAGGATTTGCCTTCGAAGGGTATACATGCCCCCATGTTATTATTCATGCATCTGTGTTGTTGAACTATAGTTAATTTGTGTTACATTCATCCTGTACTGCGTAGTTTATCTAATATATCTGTTTCTTTCACTTAATTCACTGGCAAAGAGCCCCCTGTAGAGACATACAGAAACAAGTCGCATTTACAATAGATAATTGGATCGCAAATGAAAATGCACCCGCTAAAGGGACTCTTTGCCAGTGAATTAAGTACAAGCAACGGGTACACTAGATAAAGCGTGCAACACAAATTCACACTAGCCCAACAACACAGTTGTATAAATAATACCATTACAAGTTGTACACATACAATGGAAGTAGAATTCAGTATCAGCTATAAGCTTTTAGAGTATTTAAAGTAAGTGTTCAAAGGATTTGCCTTCGGAGGGTATACGTGGTTCCAAATTACTATTCATGCATCTGTGTTGTGGAACTATAGTTAATTTGTATTACATTCATCCTGTACTGCACGGTTTATCTAATATATCCGTTTCTTTCACTTACTTCACTGGAAAGAGCCTCCGAGGAGCATACCAGAACAAGTCAGCATTTACAATAGATCATTGGATCGAATGAAAATGCACCCCATAAAGTTACTCTTTGCCAGTGAATTAAGTACAAGCAGGACACATAATACGTGCAACACAGAATTCACACTAGCAACAACTGCATAAATAACAGCTCATTACAAGTTATTACATACAATGGAGTAGTAATTCGAGTATCAACTATAACTTTTAGAGTATTTAAAGTAAGTGTTCAAAGGATTTGCCTTCAGTGAGGGGTATATACTGCTTCGGTTTTTTTGTTATTTATACAGTTACCAGGGATGTGTTGTTGCACTATTGGAATTTGTTTTACACATTTAACCATTACACGTTGTACACTTTATCTTGTATATCTGTTTGTTTTTCTTAATTCACGGGGAAAAGGCCACCTTTCGAGGTCGACCTTTGTTTTGTCGACCCATTGTTCTATTTTAAAAATGACTTTCTTTCGGTATGTCGGGCCTAGTATTGAAATTTATTCCATGATTTTTGAATCATACTGTATTTATTTTTGCGCGCATTCCTTTATTTCTACAACGATGCAACCTTGTGGTAGTATGGGAACCAGTTTTTTTTCTATTTCACCGTTAGTGTTTGCTTTGCTACAGTTGTTATTACAAAACTATCTTCATCCTTAAGATCAAAAGTATGTCCGTGAATGCTAATTCTTCCATTCAAACCGTAGCATAAACATGGCTCTATGATATATTACTCTGGCCACGAAAAAAATAAATAAAACTAATTGTATATATTTTCTAGTTTAATTCTCCATTATATGTACTTTCGAAATGCCTTGTTCAAAACTCTCCTTGATTCAACAAATGCTTCGTTCAAATAAAAACTAGAAATACGATTTTCATTTTCCAGTGTTTTATGTTTCATCCAATCTTATTTATGACATTCTTGCCCAACTGTCCTTGTATTCTTATAGACCCTATTACATATAACCGACCTTTACTTCAATTCGGACCAGAGAAAATAACGGAGCTCGCTGATTGGTTAGCTCACTGACGCCACGCCTTCTCACCCAATTGCAAAACTTACAAGTCATACGCTCTCTAGAAGGCAAAAAACTTATGAATTTAAATGTATAATAAGAAAGAAGGAAAATCATAAGAGCAGCAATATTTATTTCAATAATTCCAATATTTGATTTATTCTCGAAATGTATTAGAAATATACGTGTACATGTCTTATTTTTGTTTATTAGAATGTCTTAAAAAAGGTTGAAAATTATGTAAATCTCAGAAATTAATATTGTTATGTTTTATGTTAAGTATTTTAAAAAGGGTACAACATAATGAATAAAAAAAGTGCACTTTTGAGACTAAAAAATGTCTCTTAATATACAAACTAAAGAAAGTAATTAAAATTTATAAGCTCACGTATTGCTTATATCCTACAAGGCTTCGAGTTCGGCGAAATAAACATGACGTCATGAAGACGCTAAGGGAAGCAGCCAATCAGCGAGCTCGGTTATTTTCTCTGTCCCGAATTGAAGTAAAGGTCGGTTATATGCGACCCGATTCCATCCATGAATGATTTTCTGTTCACATGAGATCGGAATAAATATGACTCCATTGAGCTATACCGAAAAAAATAATGCAATACATTCAGAGGCCGCGGTGGCCTAGTGGTAAGGTCTCGCCTTCGGGACCGAAGGGTCGCAGGTTCGAAACACGATTCCACTGAAGATCCGCCGTGCATGGGGCCTCTTGTCTCCTCAAGCTGGTGTGGCGAGGAAGTTTGGAGAGAGGGGTGCCATCCTCGTCATCTGGCCGCGGTTCAAAATTACAAATACATATATACAAAATGATTGGCTATTTCATTTCTAAACAATTTAGAGAATCCCGATTTCATACTTACCTCTAAAGATTTAATTTAACAGCTTCCGAGCATTGTAGCTGAGGCATAGGAAGTAAGTTACATTATGCAACAGAACGTCCTTTAGCAGAATCTTGGCACCTTAAAAAACCTGCAACCCATTTTATTTATGTTTGGTTACGCCTCAACTAATAATAAAAAAGAATGTGTGTGTGTCCGTGTGTTGGTCCTCTACAGAGCAAACCGCTAGACCAAGAGTTACGAGATATGGCACACACATACTTTTAAGTGTGGGAATGTGCACCTTGGAGCCCCTTTTTAGAAATTTTAATTAATTAAAGATTAATCTAAATTTTGGCGATTTTTCTTAATAACTTCCAAAAATATTACAGCACAAAAATTATTTTTACACCATCTGAAAATTTAAAAAATTATCTTTTCAATAATATCAATAAATTTGTCGTATTAGGTTTTCTGTAATTTTAATAAATTTTCAAAAATATTTTTTGGTATAATTTACAACAATACTTTTTATTGTTGAAACGCATTTCAAATCGTTTTCATTGTTTAAACAAATATTTAATTGCGTGTTTCTGTTCCATTGTTGAAAGCTTAGAAAATATCTTATTGGAATTAACTTTCTTCTTTTATTTAATCAATTTTTCGGAGAAATTTGTAAAGGAAGACCTCAAGATAGTAAGTATGTAATGAAATAATCCAGTAAGCTGAAAGATTATCTTTTCTACGTGTTATTTCTTTTTATCAGCGTGTTTTAAGCCAATTAGCATGCTGCTGGACGTAAAATGTGTCGCGTCAATTTAATGTTGAAATCAAATACATATTTTACATTAATATAGACAAGGAACAGAACAAGTGCGAGGCTACTAAAAAAACGCTGGTTAAATGTCTATAGCAATTTGAAGTTTGAAACTACTTTGTTAAGGAAACCATGAATATGAAATTATGCATAAGAGATTCAGTTGAAATTTTAATTCCGACGATCAAAAAGATCGGCGAAGGCGGATAATCAGCAGTAAAATTTTTAGATTTATTACGTTTATTCTAGGCAACAATCAGCTCTACAGTCCATGTCGTTAAAAATTATATTCAAACTCCTCTCTCCTGCTTTATTCTTTTACTAGCCGCCTTCCGTGACCAGCTTGTTCGCCGAGAATATTATTTCGATTGAATCTTGCATCATTTAATATTCATGGTTCTCTTAACAACGTTATATATATATAACAAATACGAAACAACACATAGCAGAAATGTAAAAGCAACACATACAAAATAAACATTCATAAAACCAAATGTCAAAAAAAAATGTCAAAAAAATTTGTATTTCATTCAAATTCTTGGTTTATCATAATGTTCGGGGTAAAGGACAGTGTTTTTTAGCTATATACCAACACTGTTCGCAGAAAACATTATGATTTCACTAATTTTTTAACGGTTCGTATAGATTTTACTTACCCTGATGAGCATCTATACGCTTTTACCGATTTACTACAGTCTCTCCATTTTATTTTAACATTTTTTGACTTTCATGATATTGATATATATATATATAGAGAGAGAGAGAGAATATAAATCGTAAAATGAATTATTTTATTCTTTTTTATTATGTTTTGCTTCTTCTATATATATATATATATCTTCCATTTTCGTTTGTTTTGTGTTTTTAGAGGGGATGACGGCAATTTTTCACGGATTTCGTTTGTCGTCAGCAGAAAAAAGCACAAATTAATATCATGAGCGAGCTTCTCTTCCTGACGAGCGGCTCGCTATGATATTTTTCAATTTTTTTGGTTTTTTCTGGTTTTTGTCTATTTAGCCATTTTGTCCTTTTTTACTGTTTTTGAGTTTTTATTTTGTGTTTATATGTTGGTTTTGATATATATATATATATATATATGATTTAAAATCAGAAACTGTAATGAAACCCTTAAGGTGTCAAAAGACACCTCATGGTAGAAATAGGTATACTATCTACATATTTTTAGATCCAAGAAGAGGGATGAAAATAATACCACTAAATTAATTTGACAATTATATTCCGAAAAGTGAAAAAATAATTTATCGTAGAGAATAATTTTGTGTTAAAATTTAAAGAGGTGTTTTGACATCTTTGGTAGAAGTAGTGCTTAATAATGCATTAAATTAATTGGAATATGACTCTAAAGGACATATAATGCATTAATTCCGTCACTAATTATAATCTATGTAAGATAGTATTTACTAATAAGCGTTCCAGTGCTCTAAGTTAAATATATAGAATTAATTGAATTATAAAAGACCTCGTGAGATGATAGAAGATAATAAAGTATAGATAAAAAAATAAATAAAGATAGCTAAACATTAGCTTTATTCTTTGTTTTTAAGTTTTAAATTCCATTAAAACCCTGAGTAATCTGGAAGCATCTTAATATAAACAATATTTTTTTCGAAAGAGAGATAATTAAATTATCTTAATTAACTTCATTTATATCGTTGAAAGTCGCGTTCATTTGACTCCTCTCCTTCTGAATTAATTAATTCTATAATTAAATTTTGCTAATTTACCAACTTCATTTAGGTTGTATATAATGGGTTTATCAACCCTTTTATTACATTTTTTACCGAAACTTCTTAAAGATAAGCCATAACAATATATAACATAGTGAATTTTCGGAAGAAAAGTTATTTTGGAACGCTGATGAATTTCTGGAGTGAATTTGATCATTCAGAATACTTACTTGATCTAAACCTTTATATTACGGGACAGTCGTTTAGACATACTTTTACAATGGGAATTTCGTGAGGAAGCAAGATAAATTTTAAGCCATTTTTAAAGAGATTTTTTCACCTATATTTCGACTTCCTTAAGACCTTAGCACATGAACGAATTTTCCAAGATGCACCACGAATTTTCTTTTATCTGAAACCGGTTTTGACAGCCGAAATTAATGGATGCATTATCCATTCGAAGAGCAAAACTTGTGCTGCCTCCAGGAAATCGCCTCCTTGCGATAGAGGTTATAGGGTTACCACTTTTGTCTCACTTTTTGATAACAAATTAACCTACCTTTTATGTGTTCATGCGTAGCTTGATAAATAAAAAAGGCAACAATTCAAACAACAAATTACAAAGTAACAGCCCAACGGCGTAAAATACAGATGAGATAGAAGAGTGATACCAACACATCATTTTCCCACGTAATCACCAAATCGATTGAAGTATTTGTCAGACTGCAGGACCAACTTAATTATAATGGCATTGTAGTCCTGGCTCATTTAACAACCTCTTGACAGCTGTCTGGACTTTATCACCATAACAGAACTTTGTTCCTGTCAAGTGCTCCTCCAGCCTTTAATTTTTTTGTATGTGTGGATGCTTTTGATTGTACCTCTTATTCCTAACCCCTGTGGGATAAGATTGTACTTCTTCCAAATTTATTTTATTTCCTTTCTACGTTTATGTTCATAAATTTTATTTATTTATTTTCATTAAATTCTTTATGTTTATTGCTCTATGAATTTTTATTTATTTATTATGCATTTTTGTTAATTCTTATGAATGTATCTTTGTTCCAAAATGGGTGTTGTTTGTATTGTTTTGTATTATTTTGTATTGCAATTATTACATTTTTTGTATTATCATTATTATTATTCTACAATTACTTGTATTGCATTTGTATGGATTTTTTATAGCCGAATCTTGTCAAGCAGCACACCATTTGTGTAAGCTGGGTCAGCGTGCTGTAGGAATGGAAATCAAGACTATATGTGGGATAGTACCAAACCTCCCACATGAACTTTTGCTTCAGATATTGAGTTTGGCATGCAGTCTGTACTCCTTCAGTTGTGAGGAATGGAAATCAGGACTATATGTGGGATAGTACCAAACCTCCCACATGAAGTTTTGCTTCAGATATTGAGTTTGGCATGCAGTGTACAGCCTGGCATTATCATGTAAGATAATGACACCATTACAGATAATGTTCACCATAAAATTCAAAGAATTGATGATGAATTTCTCATTGATGAAACATTCTTAGCCCATAAGAAGAGCATTTCAATTAGAACTTCATCTAATCTCAGAATCCCACATGCTAAAGCTCGTCTGAAGTTTAACGTATTTCGCCAATAACTACTCTGGGACAATTGGTGCTAGCATTTGCCTTTCTGAAAAAATAATTTGCTCCAGAATGATTTGTTTTGAAGTAATGAGTCTCGATATCTTTGTTTTTTATTGTCGGTCGTATAATTGGACATTGAATTATCAATGTATGCTGGTTGATTTGAAGAGAAACACCTTAGATCCGAGAGATGGGCGAAACCAAAATTTTGTAACGGCTTGTACTCAAAGTAGAAGTGTCTGGTAGTACAAACTCTATACCATCCAGAAGGAAAAATTAAAGCTAAATTTCGAAATAACCTTTGTTGTTTCCTGTATTATTTACTTTGAATAATAAACAATGGGAATATTTTGGGATTAAAGTTAAAACAAGTAAAGCATATTACATTGAAAAAGGTTTCTGAAACAAGTATAATATGGAATTTTTATTTTAAAATTCTTTCAGTGTTTTATGATGTCATCCCAAGTTGTAAAGGATTTTGTAAGAAACTGATAATTAAAGGAGTATCACAATTTTTGTATCGGCTTCAATACTTGGGCGGCTTGCTTATAAGTCATTAGAATATGAGAAACTTAATCAAACTTAAAAGGGATATTTGGATTAATGAATCTTGGAGTTTCAAAACCTATAGGTTTGCTGTTCCTACAAAAACAAGGAATATCAATACCTTTATTTCCTTAATTTTAGCTTGAAAATATTCGTTTTGATATTTTCAAAGCAAAATTTTCTGGCGAGAACGCTTTTGACTTCTTTATCAGTCTCTTTTATTATTCCAATTTTATACGCCAAAGTATTGGAGAGGTAAGGAAAAGAAAAATGACCCGTCTTCGACTGGAAGGAACGAGTCTATGAACCGTGAAATTTGAAGTTGGAGCGCAAGGAGTTCGAGGTTTGGGTTAGTAAATGGAGGAGGCGAAGAAGAAGGAGGATATTTGATGCTGTCAATTCATAGCTAACGATACTTTGAGGAAAATGGAGGTTTCCTTTTTATTCTGTGATGGATACATTTCATTTATCAAGTAGGTTTCATCTCGTGAGCTTTATTTTCTCTGAAACCCACAGTTTAGCTGATTACAATGAAGTTTAACTTTCAAATTATTATGCTCTATCTACAAAGAAAATTCTGCCACAATTTCGAGAATTTTGACTAACATTTCTGGGCTTCAAATTTTATTTTATTTTATTATGATCATTACTTTAAAGAAAACCCATTTTAATACCAAAATATAAATATTTTTCAGTTATAAATAGTCAAACACTTCAGATAAATCGAATTTTGTTCTTAAAAAGATAATATTTTATATATTAAAAGCGTTTCTTGATTTCATTTGCTCCAATGTAGTGTTTCTTACAGAACAGGAATTTTATTTATGAAAATGAACTTGTATTATAAAATAATGTATTTACACTAATAAAGCTTAATTTGCTATATTATATGTTAACACTTTTTGTTATGAATCATAACATCTAGTTAAACACTGTATCTTTTGTTTCTAGATTTTCTAATTCGAACATCTGAAATTCTGCGCAGGTAAATCAAATTTTCATCTTTTTATATCTAACTACTGTTATTCTATTCTGAATTATACAAATCATATAAATTCGTCATGAAATATTATACCGATGGAAAATAATTCAATTTTTCCAATTTTATTAAATCTATAGGGCAAACAAAAATCAATAAATAATAAATTAATTTACAAAATCAGTTCTTTTGCTTTATTTACTAAACAACTAGTTAAACTTTTCACGATAAGTATGCGTTCCACCTTATATTTCGATGCAGATATGCAGTTCAAACCGAAAAAAAAATTTTTGATGTAAAAGAGAAAGATGTGAAATTTTTTCTTTAATTTTGTAATTGAATTGCCAGAATAATGGTTAAAAGTTTTGTTTTTAGTTGTTGTTAAATAATATATAATAAATTCGCTCTCATAAGCTGTGCTAGTGAAGTATATTTTCTTTCTTTAAAAATAAAATGTTGTCGAATACTTTTTTCGTAAACATTGTATTTTATGGAATAACTTGTGGGTATGAAAAGAAATAACTAGTATAATTATCCTCTAACAACATAAATGCATAACTAGTGGTATAAATTTAGGTGCAATGATTAAAAAAGATTTTCATAATACTAGATAACAAGAACTAATGAAACATATGCTTCAAAACAAAAAAAGGAAGTTTTCTGAGCATGAAACAATTCTTGCTATCGTTTTATGTATCAGATCTTTGAAAACTTTTACCATCTCTCTTAATATAGTATTATCTTGTTTTAATTAAATTTAAAGTAGAATAAATTGCAGACGATTTTGTAAAAATTTAGCATATCTTTATATATTATTCTTTTTTGTCTATTTTAAATTTACTTTTCACAGAATCGCAGCAGAAAAAAGTTTATAAAATAATTATAGAATTATTTTTTAAAAAAATCGTTTGCTAAAATAAAATGTTTTATTTGAAGATGAATTTTTATGTCGTCGATTGTCCTACATACTGTTGACAGGGATACGTTTCGAGAAAGAGAATTTAATACAGAGATGCAACATACTTTCTTTTTGCAATTGATTTTTGCAATTTTGAACAGCACATGGCACAACTCTACCGCAAAACTCTTTGATCTGCGTACTTGAAATAAATTGGAGGGCATTAGATTTAAATGCAACACTTTATAAGGATCCTTCAATCCTGCTATTTCCAATATATGAGAGATGATATCTCGTTTACAGCATAGCAACTCAGGCTGTCTTGAGCAATACAAGACGCATAGAATGTAGTGACATAGTGATAGAAGGTTAAACATTAATATTGAAAAGGGGGAAATGACGTATCGCAGTTAATATTAATCCCACAATATGTATTCAACCCTCATACAACACGGTTAATCCGTTCAATGAGATATCGAAACCTCCAAATGTAGGACGAATTTAGAATGTCATTTGTAGAAGGGTTGCCACAAATTTTGAACCTTATTACGCGAAAACAACGTAATCAGAATGTTCTGCTGTAAGATGTCTGACTGCATTAAGGTATCCGACTGGTTTAAAATCATCGTTTTTGATGAAATCATCAAAAAAACGTTTTATGTCTTAATTTTGTAGCCTGTTTAACCAGCTTTCGAAAACTGTCTCACTTTTTACTCTACATGAATTACAAATGGAGTTACAGCTGTTTTATTACCGAACTGTAAGCATTATTTTAAGTTGCATGAAAACTTGAAATGCGTTTTCTGAGAAATGATATTTTTGAGGAAAACTGTCGACCGTAACAATGATTTCTCAAAAAGTTATTCAAGTATTGATATGAAATTTTCCGAGATTGTTTTCTGTAATATACTTGATGTTTTCCTCTAAAAACTAAGGTCAATTTTAAAATCAAGAATTATTTTTAAGTGCTTAAATATAAACGAAAAGCATTTTTTATGAAAAATTACCAGTTTAGTAACTATGTTCAACTATATCTCAAAACTATTTTGAAGTACAAGAAATATTTTAGAGCATAACACATATAATTGTCATAAAAATGTACTCCTACAAGGATTTGTGTATATTTAGAATATGATTTTATCTATAGCTGTTGTAAGGCAAATATTTTAGTCCTTTTTCTTCAAATTTCTCAGTTTCTTTTTTAAAAATGTTATTTTGAAAGCAATAATTTCATAGTTTTAAAACATATCCAGATGAAAAATAACATTAATATATATATATATAAGTTACTTTTCAAAAAAATGTCTCCGAACACAGTCGGATATCTTAAGAGAATCCATATGGACTAGCTTTCTCTTTTGTTTAATTACATTAACCTCTTGGAATACGATTTTATTTTACCTTCTAAAAAGATGCCACCACCCATTTAGGATATTTATTATTATTTCAATCTATTTAAGATGGTAAACGAAACTTGAGACGTTTGAACTTGTCCAGATGATTTTTGTATTTCAAATTATTTGTTACGCTGACCTAAATACGGTTTTAAATAACAAAAATTCTGTAATTCGATGCGCGTGTCAGATACGTCATTGTATGTTAAGGGGTTAAAAACCTTGCCTGTGTCTGCTTGTATGTTGGACTTCCGTTTTGAAGATCCATTGACTTAGCATTACACTGGAAATATGTAGTACAGGCATTTAATGTATAGAAACAAAGCAGAAAACTCGTCCATCGATAATAGTTACAGCTTTTGAATCCATAATACATAGATTTGCAATGTAAATTTAGATATATCTTTTTTAGATCATGTTAGGGTAAAGTTTTGTTCAACAGAAATGATTTGATTTGATTGGGGTTTTTTTGGGATTTTCAGAAACAAAGACTGTTATCCCCTATTCATTCCAAAGTTCTTTTCAATCCGTAATCAAAAAAGAGATGAAAATTGCCATAAAAAGACGGGCTAAATTATTGCGGATCTGATTCGGTCAAGAGAAAAAAAATGGCACCCTTCTAGAAAGGCATCCATATTCTTTTCCTTCAACAGAAAACAAGTACTTTCTTCAGAGAATGTCTTATTTATCACGAGATAGTAAAATGGAAGTAGAAGTAAAGTCACCCAAAAAAGTATTCGGACACCAACATGAATAACACTTTATTCACCAAATAAAAAAAATTAAAACAATATATTGCAAAACGAATCGTGTCTTCATATCCTACAAGGTGTGAAAATACATGCGCTACTGAAATAGTTTTCTTAAACTTAAAAATTAAAGTATAATTAACACTGTAATACTTTTACAATAGATTTTCAGTCCAAAAAAGTATTCGGACACTTATAAATTAATTAACAAAAAATACTTTTACTACTTGAAAGCACTATTTTAGTATTTTGTTGGCAGATCCTGATTTTTTATTACTTCTTTCAATCTACTTGGCAGTGAATTGACTAATTTCTTGCATGTATTGGGAGCAATATTTCTCCATGCTTCAATTAGTTTTTCTTTCAGGATATTTTTGCTCGTAATATTACTTTCATGCAAATGTTGCTGTATATTATCCCATAAATGTTCTATAGAATTAAGGTCAGGACTTTGGACTGGCGTTTTAATGACCATAGGACAATGATAGAGAGCCCATAGCCTACAAACATGGGACGTATGCTTCTGATCGTTGTCTTGGTAGAGTTTAAAATTGGCCAAAATTCCCATTTTTTGAGCACTTTGTCTTATATTTCTTTTAAGAATGTCTAAGTAACCATATTTATTGACTTTGCTGTCAATTAATTCTAGGTTTCCTGTTCCAAAGCTACTCATGCAACCCCAGACAAAATGACTGCCGACGCCATGTTTTACTGTATCACGAAGATTTCTTAGTTTAAGCTCAGTGTTAAGCCTTCTCCATACCTTTTGCTTTCCATTTGAACCAAAAACATTAAATTTACTTTCGTCAACAAAAATTACAGACTCCCAAAACTCTTTAGGTATTTTAAATAACATCTAGCAAATTTCAATCTCTCCTTCTGGTTCACTCTACTAAAAAATGGTTTCCTTCTAGCAACTCGAGCATGAAAGTCATGATTCCTCAATATGTGTCTTACAGTTTCAGGATGAGATATTTTCCCGAAACGTTTTCTAGTTTCAAGCGTTAATTTAAAAGCACTTATCTTCGGATTGATAGTGATTTTTTTAACAAACCACCTCTGCTCACGAGGTGTGAAAATTGCTGGCCGTCCTGTCCGTGCTTTATTTTCTACACAGCCAGTTTTCCTGTATTTAGAAATTATACTAAATACTATAGATTTACTTATTTTTAAAATATCACTTACTTTTCGAATAGATTTTCCACTTTTATAGTGATCTACAATGAGTTTTTTCATTTCAATTCTAATTTCGGGTTTCTTTCGACCCATGTTTCACGTTACAAAACACTTTCCGATTTTTGTTGTTAGGACTGATTAATCAAAGGGTTGTCGTTTCTTAAAGCATGTAAGCATTTTATTTCTTTTGATTTATCGCCAAAAGACTTCAATTTCTCCCACTGTCCGAATACTTTTTTGACATTTTTTTTCACCTTATTGGTAATGAAAGTTATAAAAGTCGTGTAATTATTTAATTTATTCAGCTACTTTTTTCTGCAATTATGTCTAGTAGTACGTTTCATAAGATACTACAAAAAGTTATAGTTATTTCCAAAAATAACAGAAATAATCGACTTCAAATTTTTTTGCGTTCAAGTGTCCGAATACTTTTTTGGGTGACTGTACATACTAACAAATTCCCTGTCATGTAAATTAATATCTTTATTTCTCAATGGAGAATTTTAACTGATGATGTATTTCCAAAAAGGAAAAATCTATACTATATATAAAACGCTAAGGTACGTGGCAAAGAAAAGAGGTTACTTTCTCTTTCGCCGATGTTAACGACCAGTTTATTTACAAAACAAAACCGGTAACCTTCTCCATGTTAGGAATAACTTCATAGTCCTAGCCTGTTACTATATTCGTTCTGGTGTAAAATAACTTTTTCTTAAAAAAAGAGTTTAAAACGAAGAATTTACAATATTTCACACAATATAATGAAACTTTGGATTAAATTATTCAAAATAGACCAATTAGAAATGCAGCAGATGGGCTTAGGTGAGCCAGAGAAAGTTTAGATCAACTTTTTCCCTTGCAGCAAAACACCTCCCCCCATGTAGCAGAATTCAATTTCGTGAACTAATTTTAAATAAGGTAATTTTAAATTGTTAGGAGTCGAAGATTGCGGCCCATGGCATTCTTATAAAAAATTCTTCAAAATTCAAATAAAAGTGAAGCAATGTACTAATTTCTTTAAAATATATTATGTATATCTTTAAAATTTCAGTTCACATACAGTCCCAGATCAATTATTCACTAGAATAATTTTGATACACAATTTTCAGTGGTAAAAAATACTTCTTTGTTAAGAATGTAAAAATATGATTAATGATCAAATGCTTTTGAATCTAATATCAACTACAGCTGAGAAGATCAATCTTGACTATGGACATTAAATGTTAAGTAGAATTCGCGTAACATATTAACTTTTATTTAATATTTATAAGTTTATATACAAAATTGAATTTTTGTGACATGAAACGTGTACTATTCATCCTTTTTAAGTTGTCAATACAATTTCAGTTATTTTTTACTGTCAAGCTTTCAAATGCTTATTGAAAGATCGCTATCTTTCATCGTTTTCGTGAATGGATGATACACTAAATATTTTTAATACTTTTTCACTCATAAATGATTGGATAGGATGCGAGATGCTTTTTTACGTGTATTAACCTTTGATCCTTGCTACAAAATAAATACAGTAAATTTATTTCTATAGATGTAAATTTAATTTTAGTTCCTTCTGCAACTAAACACATTTTTCAGTGAAGGTTCCTTTTCCTTTAGCTATATTTATTCTTTAAACTATTTTTATTTTTTTAAAAATAATTTATTAGTTTTGATTTATTATAAAAGTACCTTATTTATTGAAACGTAAGCAAAAGCTGTGAAAATAAAATCTAAGTGAAATCTAATAATCTAACAAAAGTGCTTCTAAAGTAATTGCATAATTATGTTTTTTATGTTTTTTTTGTAATTAGAATTGCGTATGAAAAAAAAGATCTTCTAGAAAAACCTATAACCTATCCAAATTCTTTTCTAAATAAGTGGATACCTGTGTATTTCTTTTTTTAAATATTTTTCTTGTAAAATTTCCTTGTTTAGAATTGCGGGAAAAAGATCTACAAAAATTAAAACTTCATAATTATGTTTTATGTATTGCATAATTGTAATTATTACGTAAATGCATAATTATGTTTTCATCTTTTTTGTAATTAGAATTGCGTATGAAAAAAAATCTTCTGGAAATACCTGTAACCTATCCAACATTTTTTTAAATAAATGGATACCTGTGTATTTCTTTTTTTAAATATTTTTCTTGTAAAATTTCCTTGTTTAGAATTGCGGGAAAACGGTCTGCAAAAATTAAAATTTCATAATTATGTTTTTATGTATTGCGTAATTGTAATTATTACGTAAATGCATAATTATGTTTTCATCTTTTTTGTAATTAGAATTGCGTATGAAAAAAACTCTTCTGGAAATACCTGTAACCTATCCAAATTCATTTTTAAATAAGTGGATAGATGTGCATTTCTTTTTTTAAATATTTGTCTTGTAAAATTTCCTTGTTTAGAATTGCGGGAAAAAGAGCTGCAAAAATTAAAATTTCATAATTATGTTTTTTTGTATTGCGTAATTGTAATTATTATGTAAATGCATAATTGTGTTTTCATCTTTTTTGTAATTAGAATTGAGTATGAAAAAAAATCTTCTGGAAATACCTGTAACCTATCCAAAATTTTTTTAATAAATGGATACCTGTGCATTTCTTTTTTTAAATGTTTGTCTTGTAAAATTTCATTGCTTAGAATTGCGGGAAAAAGATCTGTAAAAATTAAAATTTCAAATTGAAACTCAGGCAATGTCGCATTCGTATTAATTTATTTTGTTGCTTCGACTATCACTGCGTGAGAGAGAGAAAATCCTGTAGGCCACGCTATTATATTAGCAATGACGTATCCTCCTGGTAAAGCAATTGTTACTTTTAGTCATTACTGACATGCGTTGTAAATGAAATTTTATATGTATTTGAAATAAATGGAAAGTTGAGAAACAAATAACAATAATAAATCTATATGAAAATGGTGTGTAAAAGTATGCGAATACGAAGGGCAATTGTACCTTGTTGGCAACACTGCAGAAAATGGCCACTGTGAACTTTTAGTCGTGTTGCTATTATCTTGAATTGCGATGTATTGCCATTGGTTTGCTGCATTCATTTTCCATTTACAAGGCGAAATTCACTTCTCCTACATTTCTATCTAATTTTTAAACCATAGAACGCAAGTGTTAATCAATGTATGGTGTAAACGAAATATTTAAAGGTGTATTTCAATTTAACCCCTTAACTGCCACCGCAATCTTACGCGAGTCGCTCCCAAGTGCCACCGTTTTCCGCACAGCCCCGCAGTGAAGCGCCCCTCCTCTTTACCCACACCCTCCCCAGGAAAAATCCCTCTACCTAATTTTAAGAAATAATCATGACCCACGCAAACACTCGTTCACGATCATTTGAATGCAGCTGGCGTAATTACTCTATTACCGCCACGAGAAAAGCCCTAGACACCATACACGCCTGTGGCGGGTGTTATGGAAACGGGATATTCCACTGCATTTTGGGGGGTGAGGGAAAGGGGTTTATTTTATTTGGCTCCGATAGAACCTACGGAAGTCTCGTTTCTCTTTGTACTATGGTCGTAAACGATTTCTCGCCTTACTAAGTGTGCATAGTTCGCCAAATGTTGCGGTTGACTTTATACCTGTTTACCTTCTTTCTTCGACTCGTCTAATTGCGGCAACCCTGTCCAGGGCTTTTCTCCTGGCTGTGGGACAATATTTGTATAATTACAGCTTTAAAAGGAAGGTATTTGGCAAAGGCGTATAAATACGCCTGCGGTAGTTAACGCATGTACTGCTTGGGGCGTATACATACGCCCACTGCAGTTAAAGGGTTAAAGCTCGTATCGTAAGCTATAAGTTGGTGTCGATTGAGTTTATATGTCTATGGCGTTTTGACACCTAGCGGGGGTTTATTCAAGTTCTAATGAGAAAGCCAAGAGTTTGCAGAAATTTTCATTTTTTTACGTTCTGGTATACGAAGTATACAAAGAGAAAGTATGTAATCGTCAAAAAATTCGAACTCGAGATGTTAGGGAATCTCGACGTTCTAGACCTCCCTGAGTCCGAAAAACACAATTTTGGAATTATGCCTGTCTGTGAACACGTTAATTCGAAAACTATTAGAGCTACGGGGACGAAATTTGGTTTGTGGTCTTTATACATAAATTGTAAATTTCTATCAAATTTTGGACTAAATCCGTCTTCGAGAAGTCTGTCTTTCTGTCTGTCCGCGTTCATGTGAACTCTATAACTCAAAACCTTAAACAGCTAGATGAATAAAATTTGGTACACATTTCTTAAATCAGAAATTTAGGTCCGTATAAAATTTTGGGCCAGATCCATCAAAGAGTTGACTGTCTGTCGGACTGTATAATCGCTTACTGGTAAAAATTATATCTCCTAAATCTATAAGTAATCAATCTCATCTTAAAGATAAAATTTTGCCTTTTTCAATGATGCCAATTTTATTTCTGTGACATTTTCATTCAATTTGTATTATTTTTTTTTTAAATTTACGAGTATGAACGTTTTGAAATAACGCAAATTTATACTACTCAGTTGCTAGGAAATGGTTAGACTTTGAACTAATTTACCTTTATTTCTGAAAAATTAATACTTAAGTTTATAAACGTATCCATAAAATAATCTGTCTGTCTATCAGCCGCGATCGGTCAAGAAGAACTCTTCCTAAACGGTGAACGTTAGCGACAGTAAAATTACACACGCATTCTACAGCATATTTCTACGTCTAAAGGTGTTACCAACTTTCAGAGTTAATTCATTCTTAGATATTTAATTAAATAACGAAAATTAGTCGCTTTTTAAGCCTTATGCTTGAACGTTTTCCCAGAAATTCTGAAATATTTATTAGACAAAAAATTACTTTTATGCCATTTTAAAGACCAGAAAATGATCTTTTAATGCTATTAATTACATTGCGATGAAATGATTTCTCTGATTGTTATTAAGGTTTAAAATATTTTTGTAACGTAATTTCTAACAGTCTTTTTTATTCTTATAGAAATAAATTCAGCGAAATTACTTTGCAGCGCAGGCTTCTGCCAGTGCTTAAAGTTAATATAAGAAAATATTGCTTTGACCATTAACAACAAGGAGACTTTACACTTCGGTTTCCTGTGTCCTGCATTTGTAGCTTTTAATGCGGTTACACAGTGATCAATGACATTAGTGAATTATTCTCTGGATGTTTTGTTTAAATTTCTGAAGGTGTTAAGAACATCCATCTGTAGGCTGATATTAGGCATTAACAAAGACATCATATCTGTAGAGCTCTTCAACATCTTATGTCAGGGCACCTTCCGACAAGCCGAGATTGTAATTCCGGTGTGCCAGTACGTACAAATACATAACCTCGATATACCGAGACTGCGCAATACTTGGTCAAAATTACACACCTAGGCCCAAACGTCATGAAAGCTACTGTTATGACTGATATGGAGAGAGAAGTATTTTTAATTCCGCCTTCGATAATACGAAGGATTTATATTCAGTTCAAAAGAACAATCCTAATCAGAGTTAGGAAACTGTGGCAGGGTACATTGGAAAAACCATTTTTTGTCATGGGCAACTATACTAGATGTTCATTGTACCAGCCCACACAACTTAATCCGTGCAAATAACGTGTGTATAATAAAGTATATTAAATAGATAAACAATTTTACATAACTATATCAGCATACATGTAAGTACACTCTGTCAGCCGTCAATTAGTATTATCAGTCAGAACTTTTCCTTTCATGAGAAAACATTTACATTCGTGAATTAAAAAAAGAATAATTCAAATTCTTTACTTTTAGTCGCGGGTAACAACTAGCTAATCCTCTTAATAATATAATAAATGCAAAGTGTGTCTGTCTGTCTGTCTGTCTGTCTGTCTGTTTGTTAGCTTTCACGACCAAACCACAAAACCGTTGGATGAAAATTGGCGAGTTGAGCTTCAAACCAAGAACGGATAGGCTGATGAAATCACGTTAAATTAATTTTTTGACTACAGATTAAAATTAGTTAACAAGAAAGCCCATTGACTCCCGCGATTCGCGATGAAAAATTTTTATTTTCAACTAGCTTTACAACTCGTCGACTTCAAAAAGTGCCAAGAATTTGAATTAATCTTTTTTTAATTCATACCGAATGTAGATGTTTGTGCATTTTGAAAGGGAAAGGAAAGTTCTGACGATTGATACAGGCACTTTTCAACGGCTGACAGGAGGTACTACATGTTCGCGTATATTAGAAAATTGTTTATCTATTCTAACTCTTGTATATCAAGCATTATTTGCACGATACAGGTGATGTTAGAAAGGACTGTAATCACGAACATATGACCACATATAGTTGCCCGGGGGAAAACAACGTTTCCATTGCCTTCTCGCCACTTTCGTTTCTGGCCTGAGCTGCAATGATACATTTACTGAAAGTTTGTTGCCTATGCTTATGTGATTATAAAAATAATTTATTCACACGTGTTTGCATTCCTAAAGGATCACGTGACAGCTGATCCAATCTATTCATATGTATAATAAATGCGAGTGTGTCTGTCTGTCTGTCTGTCTGTCTGTCTGTTTGTTGCTTTCCGACCAAACCACAAACCATTTGGATGAAAAGAAATTGGTGAGTTGAGCTAAACCCAAGAACGGACATAGGCTACAGGTAGAAATCACGTTGAATGGTAATTTTTGACTACATATTAAAATAGTTAACAAAAGAAACCCATTGGATCTCGCGATTCGCGAATCAATTTATTTTTCCATCAGCTGTCGCACGTGATCCTTTAGGAATGCGAAAACGCTATGT
>BGPR01001256.1:215359-233098 GCA_013235015.1 Araneus ventricosus | reverse complement strand
TAACCCTTTGGCTTAGATAAATAAAAAATTGACATGACGGTTACTATCATTAATTATAGATCTGTGCCCAAATTTCGTTTCAATAGGTTAATACAATTTAATTTTTTTACTTGCGTACTGGAAGAAAAATCTCTGCGCATCTTCAAGCTATTCAGCGATAGCGAACGAGGTCATTTTCTCCCGTTTTCTTTTCACTCGCGCACGCCTCGCATTAGCGGAATTTGTTAGAGTGTGATAGAAAATAAATATTCCTCGTTTTAATACATACGCATCTCTTTGAATTTGATTCTTCACCTAAATATTTTCCAATCACTATAATCAACAACAAAAAGCCTTCTGATAGTCACTGAATTCTGGGTTACAGTAGGTTCTGAATTTTTATCCATTTAGGGGAATGGGAAATCAGAAATTTTTGAAAAGTATACGAGAAAGTTAGGAGGCCACTCCTGGTTTCCTTGCATAAACAATAATATAGTGTATGCAAACGAATAACTCTGCTGTATTATTTTATAAGAATAAAACAGTAGTATTTTACTACAAATGTTTCAATTTTGACTGGTACGTTTTTTAGTTGTCAAAATATTATAATCAACTTATTTTATTGTTTCTCTCAAACTTTTAAATATAATTTCTTTCATAATTTGTTTCAGCAACTCATTTTTTACAAAATCTCGCCTCTAAAATGCAAACAGATAGATACATCTCATATGGAAATAACTGAAGAGATTAATCGAAATTGGAGTCTGAGAGGAATAGAAGGGAAGTGGCTCGAAAATTGGTGATGAACGAGTACACCCTTGAAAAAAATTGAAACCGTTGGTCAATATGCCTATTTTTCTTTATCATTTCTGCGCTTTGTCATCTTTAATAAAATCCCAGGGCTGCAGAAATACTACAGCAAAAATTTAACGTTAATTTTAATTCAATTTTGCAGTACCCAAGTAAAAGGAATAAAACATATGAGCAGAAAAAGAGAGCGCGCTTGCGTCAGAATTCCCATGCCTTCGCCGTTTACAGCCTTTGGAAGAAAATATAAGCGATAAAAAAGAAAACACAGAATATCCTTAAAATGAAGAACGGAAGTGAAGATAATTTTAAAACAAGAAGAAAAGTAGCAAAACTTAAAGAAAGGACTGAATTTTCTGTTATGACTACAAACAACCACCAACTCTAGCTCAGACTAATTTCTGCTAATGATACTACTTTAATTATTCCCAGGATGTGGGAATTCCTGTCAAGAAAATTAATTCAATGTGGATTGTGCAAAGTGGTGGCACAAGGATTGTAGTACCTCATATGTATTCGTATGCGCCTATTGTTAGACCAGATCCGATGCATGCAAAATTTCATAATTGAAAAATATCATGGCGAACCGCTCTGTCAGGAAGAGAAGCCGCCTATGATATTAATAAGTGCGTTTTTCTGCTAAGACATATGAAAACCGTTAAATTTCTGTCTCTTATATATAATGCGTGCTCTAATGCTCCAGGTCGGCAAAATTGCTAAATTGCATTTTTAAATTTTATTTCTCTTACTTAATTGACAGAAACAAAATCCTGAAGTACATATTGATTCATAATTAAATAAAAAAAAACAGTGGAAATTATGAAGTCTGCATCTTACTTATTTTACCTTAATGTGCAATGTGTGAAAACAATCTGCAAAAACTGTCTCAGAGTTACTAAGAAGAACATAGAGAAATGTGAAATAAAAGTATTACAGCATTAGGAATCCAAACCTAACAAATTCACCATTGAAAAAAGAGTTTAAAAATAATACTCGTTCGAAAATGCTAATTCAAATGTTGTTAAATTACAAATATTCATGTTGAGAAATTTCAACTTTTAAAAATACCAATGCTTCTTTAAAACGTATCATAAATTAATCAACGCCACATCATTGATTTTGCAACATATATCGAAAAACATCACCGATTTAATTCTAGAATCTATAAATAATTAAAATCTACACAAGTTCGAAGTTAAACTTCTTTCAACTTTTAACGCCCAGCTCTTATTTGTAAATTAAACAACAAAATGAAACACATTAAACTGAAAAATTTAAAATATACTCTTGCTTCAATGTTTTAACTATCAGATTTTATTGAGAATACATCCGATTCAGAATGAATAACTTAGCACATTAAAATGATCCTTTACAGCAATTAAAATAATTCCTTTCTCTGCCTCGCGGTTGTTTAAAAGTAATGACCCTCGTTTAAAATTCTTCTTGAACAAATCTCTCTTGAAATTGTTTTTGTAGCGACAATAGATTCTTCGTGTGAAATATTTATTAAAACAGGCGATATATTTGAACGAAGATTTTTAACGGTTCATTAATTTGAAACTGATGTCGTTCAGTTTTAAAATCAGCTTTAAGCTTCTGTTGTTCGAAGTGTTTGTTAGCAAAATTCTACGAATATTTCGTTAACAACAAATTATTTCAGGGAAACTTGTAAGCAACAAAATAATTAATGTTCCACGTTCAAAAATGTCTTTGTCTCTTAATGTATTTTTCAATAATTAGCATTCTCTTCAAATAATTTTAAAATTCGCTTTGAGAAAGGATTCTAAAACAGAGAATAAAATTCACATTGATAATCTTTACACATATGAAAGGTAGAAATAAATTATTGTGATATATATTCGGAATTACATCGGATCATACAAGCGCCTACAGGGTTTACTTTAAGAGTAAATGGATCGAAATAAGTCTAGGGGTTTATTTGGGTTTCAGTCACATTAAATTTAAAACAAATATCACATGAAGAAAGAAGACTTCAATTTAAATACAAACCATTTATTTAAGAACTAAGGAAGAATTCTACTTGGGGGGAATATATACAAAAAGGAAATATTAAGAGTTTAATAATTGACATGAAGGCATGTTTATATTAACTAGATCATCACCGTGATAGACGTCAATGGGGTTAGAAGTAATCAATTGAGTTAGTGATGTTCAGAAGGAAGAGATAAGTGGGATGCAGTTGCTGCATAGTTATTGAGTCGCTACTTAATTTGCGCATTGAGATGAAGACTTGCCTGCAACAAGAGAGAGAGGGAGATGAGAGAGAGAGAGAGTGGCTAGTCTATGCACTCTTGTTGCAGGCTCCTCAGTATGAAGAAACCAGTGGCCAGTGGCCTCCCTAAACTTTCTCGTATACTCAACAAAAATTTGCCATTTCCTCCCTTGTCGTGGATAAAAAAAAATCGAGCCTTACTGTAATCCAGAATACAACAAATCAGTAAGCGTTTTTTTTCTTAGCTAGATTATAGTGATTGTAAAATACTTCATGAAGAATCATATTAAAAGAGATGCCTATGTATTCAAACTCCTAGCAATATTTATTCTTCCACCACACCTCATGTAACTGATCCATTATACGGCGAACGAAAAAAAACAGGAGATAACACATATCATCACAAACTCCTGTCTCAAGGACAAGTGACGTAATCTCCCAGCCTGGTACCAGGATTATAGTCGCAATGCCCATGGAGAATCAGTTTTGAAACGAATGCTATCAAGTATGCGATTATACAGCACGATCTATCAGTCAACCCCTTTGACGGAGTATTCCAGAATTTTATACGGACGCAATTCAAGACGATAGAACTGTGTACACGCAAATTTTATCCCTCCTAGCTATTCAAAGTTTCTCTGAGTTATAGTGTTCGCATGACTGGACATACAGACAGACAGACTTCCTCTGTTGACGGATTATGTCCAAAAATTGATAAAGCAAACTATATGTAAAAAGACCACATGCCAAACACCTTTCATCCCCGTGGCTCTATAGTTTTCGATACGTGCTTCATGATGAATAACAATCACAGAACAGACAGACATTAATCCAAAATTATGTTTTCCGGACTCAGGAGTTCTAAACGTGAAATTCGTCACAAATTCGAGTTCGTGTACGGGATTACAATACATTCTCTTTGATACTCTAGGTATACGATGAGAAAGTAAAGGGCGCTACCGCTGGGTATATCGCTTGACCAGGACTTCCTGAGTGTCCACCTATCGTATGTGATAATCTAGTTTAACATCTATTTACACGTAGATTAAATTATGCTTATTGGTAATAGCCCCATGTATATGTGGAATAATCTCACGTAATTATTTCAAATTCTAATATAGTATATTTTAAATCTCAATGTATTCCAAAATCACTTTTCTAAAACTCCAGTTTCGTTCTTTCCCCAGCTGGAGGTATATCTCTTCGTGGCATATTTATTACTAAAAATATTTTAATCCGCGTCTCACGTGCCCACCGAAAATAATGACGCGACTCCTTGGCGCTAGACATTTTCCAAAACCTACGTAGACTTTATAAATAGCCAATATTCCCTTCTTACCTTGATCACGTGGTTATATTGTTGTGCCTTATCTGAGAGAGATCAGGGGATTTTCTGTACACACTTTGACTGAAAACTTCAACAGATGTTGGTATGTCCCCATACTCCATAAATATTTTTTTGTAATAAAGGAAATTAATTCCAACTTCGGCCTGTTTAATCATTTAACGTCTACAACAAGGAAAACATTTTATATAATATATTAAGTAAGAATATTTCTTGGGAACCGTAAATTCAAGATTTTAAATCATTCTGAAATGAAGTTTGAGATTTCAAATGCATGGACTTTTGAAAACGTAGTTGATCGAAATATGATATATATATGTTGACCTATTTCGCATTTATATTACTTTTGCATTTAAGTTCCTTTCATTGAAAAACATGTGAATATTTTCTATAAATTTTGGAAAGAGTATCTTCTTCTGTAACAGTTTCCAAAAAATAGTAGAGAAGTGGTGTCCTATATGGCAAAGAATTGGCTTCCAGAATTGGGACATTCAGGCTCATTATAAATACACTTGAAGTTCTCCTAGCATGCCAAGTTTTCTGCACGCTTAACTAGTTAGTGATGCTGCATACTCAAAATTTGAAGATGGAATGCCAAATTATGCATAGTAATCTCTATATCTGACCACAATAAGAATAGCGATGCCCATCCCAAAATAACCTCCTACCACGTTGTCTCCCAACATGTTGCAATCGATATTGTATAATATTATTCGATATTATATAATATTATATAATATAAAAATATTAATAAAAGATTATAAAATATTAAATATGTGCGAATATTTTTCAATATCGTAACATTATCTTTGTTCTAATTGGGGATTTCTTCTTTACGAAAAAACGCATATGAAACCAAAACAGATAAAGGCTGGTACGATGGGGGTCATGCTCGTGTATAATGTGGCATTGATACTTAAAAAATCGTTCATTGTACACGGAAAGTCAACCCAACAAGCGGTATAATGGAAAATGACATTTATTCGGAATATTTCAGAAAACTTGAGACTTCACAGTAACACGAAAACAGTCAATTTACAAATTAGCAAAAACAAGACATAGGTAATTACTAATACCAAAAGAAACAGTACTATAAATAGTTCCCTGAAGGTTCAACAGCGGACGTTGTACCTCAAACCGAACTCTAAAGAAGTATTCCCTAGTTTGAGCACCCCTGGTATTTATAACTTTTTTTCAACAGTGCGTGACGTCAGTGGGATTCTACAAAAGAAAATCATATCTGGCAGATTTAGAGATAAGGGCCATATTCTTGAATTTTTTGAGAACACTCTGTTCAATTTTCCCCCCAAAATCTCAAGCTATTCATCAAGGTCAGGTTTATCGGACAATCAACTGATGAGTAGACATCTCTGTAAAACTCTCTTTCAGCCAAAGACTATCATTGCAAGGAAAGCGGTTTTACAGATTCTAACGTATTTTAGTGTCGAATTTTATTCATTTCTTATTATACAAACTATCATTGTGCTGTATGCGAAATGGTTTTGCGAGCATCTCACTTTTGAAGGCGAGTTGTAGCATATTAATGCCAATTAATCGAAAAAATTCATTCAAACATTATTCTATTATTTGTTACGTTAATTTTACAGAAGTCAATATATTTCAGCATAATTTCATCCCAACTCATTCGTTTTTAGGGACATATTATTGTTAACTACTCAAAATCTAATGTGTTCACCCAAATGAGGCTTTCAGAATCATTCTTAAGTTAACACCCTTAACTCTCCATCTTAGTCAAACCTCTTTCCGTCATATCAAACTGAGCAATAACGCATAATTGAACACTGATGGGAAGTTTAATTTATGTATGATGCATATTCGCAATTTTGGAATACACAAATACTAAAACCTAAATGAAGTTCGATGGATATATGGGGCAAAAATAGTGTCACAACCTTATATGAACAAAATTTCGATGCATTTTGACTATTTGCATAAAATAATGTCTTTAACCATTAACACTTCTAAAATTCATTAGAAATTTCCTATTTCTATTATTTTTTGACAGTTATCCAAATTCTCAAGCATTTCATTAATCACTTAAAGAAGTTAATCGTTCTGGGTAATTGTTTGCTGATTTGAGCAATTCTATTTTCGAGATGAGTTCTCAATGTTCAATTATTTCAGCATTTTTAGTTCCATGAAAACTATGATCTTTCTGAACTATTAAATTAAATATTCCGTTTTGCTGTGAACTCTCAACAACCATTTTATCCTGATTTAATTTTTTACTAACCAAGTTTTTTAAATACTCGTTAATTGGTGGATAACTGAGACTCGGCTATACATTGAAATGTTTTAAGCCTTTTATAAAAACTTGGAAATGAAATATTACTTACCACCAAATCTCATTTGTTTTTAAATGTCATTTTTTAAGGTTGTAATACGTTCACGCCAATTTGATGAAACTAAAGCCGAGATGTTCTGAAGCTTTCTTTTTCTCAAACCGAAGTGTCTGACTTGATAATTAATTATTAATTAGCAAAATTAATTAACAAAAATTAATATCTATCGAATCAATATGGATTTCTTTCTAAAAGTCGCAAACTCCTCAAAGCCATTTATTGAATGACACTACTAGAAAAAAAAAATGGCCTCTGAAGGTTAGATATATATTTCTTTTACACCCTTTTAATTTTTAGAAAAAGAAAAATTATATCTATAGTTTATGCGACAATAGTTTCCTGATAGGTCTGTTTTCCTGCTTATTAGAAATATTCCTTGAGTATTCATTTGCTGGCTTTCATGACAGAGGCCTTGTATTTGCTAATGTCATGTTCCTGTGAGCGAAAGCCAAGCCTTTCATTTCTAGTATACATTTTGTAGCGGAGCATATCAGATAATATTCTTATTTTTCTAATTTTGAGAATCCATGACCCTAATAATATACAAATGCGAGAATTGATACTTGATAACATTAAGTAACAACGTACTGTTGATTGAAACTACGTCAAAACTACAAAAGCTCATTTGGTGGTAGCTGTTCGAATAAGTGGTAAATAAATCGCGATCAAATGTATGCAAATCTACAAATTAAAGTAGCGTCTTAACAAAATCAATACGGTACATTTTAATCCAAACATATCTTTTAAATGTGGTATCATCCTAATAAATTATTTTTAAAATCAATTATCACGTAATCCTTTTTTCCGCTGTAACTTCCGAACAAATTGTCCGATACAAATTATTTTTATACCATCTTAAAGATAAAAATTGTACCTTTTGAATGATACCAATTTTATTTCTGTGACATTTTTCATTCAATTTTTATTATTTTTTTTAATTTTACGTGCAGACGATTTTGAAATAACGCAAATTTATAGCTACTCAGTTGCTAGGAAATGGTTAGACTTTGAACTAATTTGCCTTTATCTCTGAAAATTTTTCATACATTTATAAGTATCCATAAAATAAGGCAGAATTTACATGTATCAGTCTGTCTGTCGGTCGATCGGTCGGTCACAAGAACTCCTCCTAAACGGTGAACGGTAGCGACGTGAAATTTACACACGGCATTCTAGAGCATATTTTTAGGTCAAAGGTGTTATTTTCAACTTTCAGAGTTAATTAGTTCTTAAGATATTTAATTAAATAACGAACATTAGCCGCTTTTTAGCCTAATGATTAGACATTTTTTGCCAATAACTCTTCTGAAATCATTATTAGACAACAATTATTTTTATGCCATTTTAAAGACCAGAAAATGATCTTTTTAATGCTATTAATTACATTGCGATGAAATGTTTTCTCTGATTGTTATTAAGGTTTAAAAATATTTTTGTAACGTAATTTCTAACAAGTCTTTTTATTCTTATAGAAATAAATTCAAGCCAAATTACTGTTTCGCGCGCGGGCTTTTGCCAGTGTTAAAATTAATATAAGAAAATATAGCTTTCTTTGACCATATACAACAAAGGAGACTTTACACTTCCGGTTTCCTGTTGTGGTAGCATTTACAGCTTTTAATACGGTTACACAGTGATCCAATGACGTTAGTGAATTATTCTCTCGATGTTTTGTTTAATTTTCACAGTGAGATATTACAGAATATCCATCTGTAGATACGGTAATGGGCATTAACAAGGAACATCATATTCTGTAGAGCTCTTCAAGATCTTAGAATTGTCAGGGGCACCTTCCGACAAGCCTAGAATGATAGTCGGTGTGCCAGTACTACTAATACGTAACCTCGATATACCGAGACTGCGCAATGGCACACGGTTAAAAATTACACACCTAGGTACAAACGTCGTGAAAGCTACTATTATGACTGATATAGGGAGACGAGAGAGTGTTTTAATTCCACGCCTTCCGATAACACCGAAGGATTTATCATCTCAATTCAAAAGGTAACAAATCCCTGTAAAAATATTTGGGAGGCTCAGGGCCAGACACTGAAAGTGGCAGGCGTACATTTGGAAAAACCATATTTTTCCCATGGGCAACTATATGTGGCCTCTTCACGTGTGTACAGCCCACATAACCTCTACGTCCGTGCAAATAACGTGGTATACAAAAGTATATCATCATAGATAAACAATTTACATAACTATATCAGCATACATGTACAGTACACTCCTGTCAGCCGTCCAATTAAGTATTATCAACAGTCAGAACTTTTCCTTTCCCCTTTCAAAATGCAACAAAACATTTACATTCGTGAATTAAAAAAAAGAATAATTCAAATTCTTCGCGCACGAAGTCGCGGGTAACAGCTAGTAATATAATAAATGCGAAAGTGTGTCTGTCTGTCTGTTTGTTAAGCTTTCACGACCAAACCACAAAACCGATTTGGATGAAAATTGGCAGAGTTGTAGCTTGAAACCCGAGAACGGACATAGGCTAGGTGAAATCACGTTAAATTAATTATTTTTGACTACAGATTAAAAATAGTTAACAAAGAAAGCCCATTGACTCCGCGATTCGCGATGAAAATTTTTATTTTTCACTCAACTGTCACGTGATCCTTCAGGAATGCGAAAACATGTGAAATAAATTATTTTTTAAATCAACTATCACGTAATCCTTTTTTCCGCTGTAACTTCGGAACAAATTATCCGATACAAATAATTTTTATACCATCTTAAAGATAAAAATATTACCTTTTCAATGATATTAATTTTATTTCTGTGACATTTTTCATTCAATTTTTATTAATTTTTTAAATTTTACGTGCGGACGATTTTGAAATAATGCAAATTTATACCTACTTCGCTGCTAGGAAACGGTTAGACTTTGAACTAATTTATCTTTGTTTCTGAAAGTTTTGCTTATGTTTATAAATATCTATAAAACAAGGCAGAAATTACATGCATCTGTCTGTCTGCCGGTCGATCGGTCGGTCACATTAACTCCTCCTAAACGGTGAACGGTAGCGACATGAAATTTACACACAAGGTGCTGTTTTCAACTTTCAGAGTTAATTAGTTCTTAAGATATTTAATTAAATAACGAACATTAGCCGCTTTTAAGCCTATTGCTTAGACGTTTTTTGCCAATAACTTCCGAAATCTTTATTAGACAACAATTATTTTTATGCCATTTTAAAGACCAGAAAATGATCTTTTTAATGCTATTAATTACATTGCGATGAAATGATTTCTCTGATTGTTATTAAGGTTTAAAAATATTTTTGTAACGTAATTTCTAACAAGTCTTTTTATTCTTATAGAAATAAATTCAAGCGAAATTACTCTTTGCGCGCGGGCTTCTGCCAGTGTTAAAGTTAATATAAGAAAATATTGCTTTCTTTGACCATTAACAACAAAGGAGACTTTACACTTCCGGTTTCCTGTTGTCCTTGCATTTGTAGCTTTTAATGCGGTTACACAGTGATCCAATGACGTTAGTGAATTATTCTCTGGATGTTTTGTTTAAATTTCACAGTAAGGTGTTACAGAACATCCATCTGTAGATACGGTAATGGGCATTAACAAGGAACATCATATACTGTAGAGCTCTTCAACATCTTAGAATTGTCAGGGCACCTTCCGACAAGCCGAGATTGAATGCCGCTGTGCCAGTACTACTAATACGCAACCTCGATATACCGAGACTGCGCAATGGCACACGGTCGCAAATTACACACCAAGGTCCAAACGTTATGAAAGCTATTGTTATGACTGATATAGGGAGAAGAGAGAGTATTTTAATTCCACGCCTTCCGATAATGCCGAAGGATTTATCATCTCAGTTCAGAAGGCAACAAATCCCTTTCAAAATGTCATTTGCCAGGCTCAGGGCCAGATACTGAAAGTGGCAGATGTACATATGGAAAAACCATATTTTTCGCATGGGCAACTATACATGGCGTGTTCACGTGTGTCCAGCCCACACAACCTCTACATCCGTGTAAATAATGTGATATACAAAAGTATATTAGAATAGATAAACAATTTACATAACTATATCAGCATACATGTACAGTACACTCCTATCAGCCGTCGAATTAAGTATTATCAACCGTCAAAACTTTTCCTTTCCCCTTTCAAAATGCAACAAAACATTTACATTCGTGAATTAAAAAAAAGATTAATTCAAATTCTTCGCGCACGAAGTCGCGGGTAACAGCTAGTTTTAAATATACAATGAAAAAAATGTGGCATTTATGAAGGTGCATAGTGCATATGTACCTTATTTTTCTACATAAGTGACTTGTTTGTTGAAGTAAATCAATGAATCTAAGCCTTGGTAGTATAAAGATGTGTTCTGGTTATGAAGCCAATGGCTTCCGGAATGTTTGCTTAGCTGTTTAACGTCATCACCTGGATGAAAAATGTTGTGTTGAAGATGATTTTAAGCTTGGGAAATAAATAAATGCCAGAAGGGGCCAAATCAGTACTATAGGGTTTATGTGAAGAAAATTCCTAATGCAAAGAATCCAAGAGATATGGCATGGCACAAAAATAGGAATAAATGCAAGGCAGAAGGGACCATATTAAGACTATAGGGAGGATGTAGCAGACTTTCACAAAGCCATGAATCCAAGATATTTCGTGTGACACACAAAGAAACAAATTACTGATCGTCCTTCTTCCCTATTCTATTTTCTCAGTCGGTTCGCCATTTTAAATGGATGGCAAATGCTTTATCATCAATTGATCTAGACAGAATAGATAACATAGGAACTTTAAATCCTATCCTATCCTCGTCAATTTGAGATGATATAAGCAATAAATTTCATAGGAAAAAATAAGGAACCTTACTTTCTGATGTGCCCTCGTACAAACAAATGCACATGTAGGATAAGGTTGCTCAAGTCGTACCTATTCCATTCAGACGTTGTTTTCGTTGAATCAGCAACGCTGAAGGCAGTGCGATGACTACTAGCATCGACGGTCTTAAAACTCTGATTTCTAAGACAACTGGAATAGACCTCTTATGGATGAACAAAGATGAGAGAAGTTCACTTTTGCCCTCAAAAACCACAATGAAAGCTAGCACTTTTTGAATTCTAATAAAACCCTCCTTTTCCCCAAACCCAGCTGGGCGGATCACTCCAAATCAGAAGGCGCTATCCGAGGGTGTGAAATCAATCACATTTAACGATAGGGTGTGGAAATTTCCAGTGATATTAGGACTTTGGGGCAGCCGCCGTCTTCTGCTTGAAGGGACGTTTGGGACCTTCCCGTATCTATAGAGTTAATTCCATTATTTAGAAGGGAGTTTCAATGCATTACAACTTAACTTCGAAGAAAAATAAGTTTTCGGTAGTTTTCTTATAGTCTTCGTGCATACTTCGTAAGACGCAGGACAATAATATTATTAATAACATGTTATTATTTATTAGAGTATTATTCTGTGCTGTTGGAAAAGTAGCTTTTATGCAGTAATGACGCTCTGGTTCAATTCATTCTTTTATGATGTTTACTCAAAATGTTACACTTGCCGTTGCTTAAGTCGTACCACAAATGAGGTTTAAATCGTCCCAGTTACACTTTAAGGATCTCTTGCACAGCTAAAGATACATACCATTTATAGAAACAGAATACTATCCTTTTAATATGTAAAGTGAAATGTGCTTTTTCCAATTTTTAGGCAGTGTCCATAAATGTGGCAAAACGTACCAATAATGATTAAAGGCAAGGAGATATGAACGAGGCGTTATAAAAATTACCCAATGGCGAAATGGGCTTCAGCGAAAGTATAATATTCCTAAACCGAAACTGCGACGTTACCTTCTAGAACTAAATAAACACTATGAATTTGGAAAACAGAAAGGGCTGACCGACGTTTAACTCAAGACCAGTAGTGGCGATTGGGTGGAAAACGTGAGGGGCGAAAAATTTATAGACATCTGAAAGACCCAGCAGTATAGGGGATAGACAACAAAATTTTGAAATTTAGTTAAAAATTTAGCTAGTTTTCCCGAACACTATTGCTTTTTTGCAATTCCTAATTTTAGGCAGATAAAATTATATATATATATCAATGTCATGAAAATCAATCAATGTTGAAATTAAGTGGAAAGACTGTAGATTATCGGTAAAAGCGCATATATGCTCATCAGGGTAAGTAAAATCTATACGAACCGCTAAAAAAATTAGAGAAATCATAATGTTTTCTGCGAACAGTGCTAGCATAAAGCTAAAAACACTGTACTTTACCCCGAACATTATGATAGACCAAGAATTCGAATGAAATACCAAATATTATATTTATATATATATTTATATACAATATATTTTCATGACTTTTGTATATTTTCCGCAAATCTTCTTAAATTGCAGCATTACTGCGCATTCGTTGAGTTTGTGTTTTATATTATTTTATAGTATCTTCTCCCTTTTATATATATATATCCCCTATTGTGTACTTTCCCTCTGTAAGAACTCACGGCGTATTCGTCCCGCAGATTTTTTTCTTGACATTTTGTATTATGAATGCTTATGTTGATGATGTTGCTTTTACAATTCTGTTATGATTGTTTCTTATTATATATATATATATATATATATATATATATATAAAGAGAGAATATAAATCGTAAAATTAAAGAGTATAAAACGTGAAATGAAATTTATTTTATTTTAATGTTTTTCTATTATATTTTGTTTCTTATATATATATATATAATTTTCCCTAAAAGCAGGGGGAAACTGCTCCCCTCTCCCTCCCCGACTCGCCGCCACTGCTCAAGACCGAATAGTTTACTCTAAGAATAGTAGTACAAGGTGTTTTTGCTGCATTTGCTACCAAGGTACGACTTAGGAACCGGTTTCCTTAGTTGTACCGGTATTATTACTTTAAGATTTTTTTTATTTCCATCGATATAGTACGTGTATTTTGAACTTCTTTGTCTTGAATAGCTTCAATATTCATAGAAGTTGTGAATAATGCAAAATTTAATCCTTCATTTAGTACAGTTTGCAATTTGTATACATTTCCTTAGGGGGTACGACTTAAGCAACCTTACCCTGTGTGTGTGGGGAGGGTAGTAGAAAGCATGCATGGTGCTTTTCCATTGTTATCTTGTGAATACGATAACTAGAGTAATATTGATTGGATTTGAGTCGGTGAAGTATATGTTTTGATGAGGGCGAAAATTTAAGACAATGTCGTAGAAGGTTCATCCGGTTTATAGGCGGTGGAAATGGCAGGAAGTCGGAATTTCCATTTAGAAACAACTCCCTTATGATTGAAAATAGAAAGGCGATTCAAATTAGGTGTATTATGGACTTATCAGTACAAAAAACGTTTGCATTGAAAGTGTTTCTATAATTGAAATTGTTTATAAATTAGAGATTTTAAGTGATTTTCAACCAGCAACTTCGACTGCTTTTTAACCTAAATTTGTGACACCGTGTGGTAAATCTCATATCAGCTACATTCTCTTCTACCCTATATCATCATCTTAGCTCTAACTTTATGAAATGAGAAGAGGAAATGACAAGGGAGGGATTTTCTCTTCCTTGTATCTCTCGACAGAAGGAATTTACCTTCGTTTTCCGGTTAGCCGGCAACGTTTTTTTTATATAAATGAAGCATTTTGCCGTTATGAAACGCTCGTGCTTGAAAAAACTCCCACTACTTTTAGTTATAGGAAGGTAGGTTCCGAATGAGCCTGTAGGCATACAGAAAACATATGCTAGCCGCACGAAGGCTACAAACAAAAAGTTCAATGATCGGCTGCCTGTATAAGAAAAGGTGAGTTTGAGTCGTAAGGTAAAGTAGCTTCAATCACGATTCATCTCACGCACTTGCCACTTTTAATCTCACACTTCGCAAAGTTGTCTAACCTGTCATGGAGGAAAAGAAGTTCAGCTCTTGCTCGCACTTTTTATGCCGTACTCAATTCCTCATTCTGTGTGTCGTTCAACTGAAGCAGCAAAGTAGGATGAACGAAAGAATTATGCAAAAACTAGAGTATCGTCTGCAAAAAATTAGAGATCAGACCTGTTATGGAGGAAAAGAAGTTCGGCTCTTACCCATACTTCTTATGCCGTATTCAATTCCTCATTCTGTGTCGTTCAACTGGAGCAGCAAAGTAGGATGAACGAAGGAATTCTGCAAAGACTAGAGTGTCGTTTGCAAAAAATTAGAAGTCAGACCTGACACGTAGGGAAAGAAGTTCAGCCTTCACTTGTACTTCATATGCCGTACTCAATTCCACATTCTATCTTTAAAACGTCCATGTTTAACTTGCAGGCACGTAGAATCCGTCCTAGCCGATTCCATGCGGATGACAATAGGGACCGCTGAGAAGCATTCAACTAGATATAAGGCTACCTAAGAGCAGACCCGCTACAAAGAGCCCAAATTACAACAATTATAACAATCAAGTGCCAATTAAACAGCCATTATAACAATAATGTAAATTAAAATTGTCCTAATGTCACATAAAAAAATGGGTAAAATGAGAGAAATTAACAAATGAAATTAAATTGCAATTCTCTTACTAAAATAATTTAGGGAACAAGGAAAAAACTTTACGTACAATTAATCTAAACAAAGAAATTTGCATTATTAAATAAATGGAAAACATTCAAAAGAATTAATCTGAATCAAAGAATCTTTAAACTGAAGAGCAGCAAAATAATCACAAACATATACACAAAAAAGATGACTATAAATAATAATCAAAAGTCCTTAAAAATGTTTAAATTCAAACTATAGAAGCAAAGTTATAAAGATATAATAACATTGGCAATTGAAGCAAAGAGAAAAACAACAGTCAGAAAAGAAACAGAAGAATTCTGTCTTTGAAATGTTGAATTTCCCTCTTCCGACTGCAGATTGAGCGAAATGAGACATAAATTTCGTTTATATAATGAATTAATCACTGTGAAAGATATATAAAATGTGTATGCTTTGTTAATTTTTTAATTAATTAAATATCAAATAAATTAGACGATTACTTAAATTCTTCCCATATTCTGATATTTGATGAAATGTGCCTTCATTTTAAAATCTTGGGTTTTTTTTCTCCATTTTTCATCTTTCTCAAAGAATGGATGAACGGTTATTTCATCTTTTATAATCCTCCGACGAACATAAACATTTTTTCATAACAAAAAGAAGAATTATGCCTCAACTTTGTCATCTGTTTTCTTAAATTTCTACAGCAGATGGCATTTTTCTGCTTCAAAACTGTCTGCGGAATGACAAATGGCAAATAGTTATTATCGTATGAGTCGGAACACAAAGACAGTTACAGCCGTTTGTTTAGATTAATGATCATTTCAGCTGTCTGTAGACCATTCAGAAACTGCAGATCTTTTATGTTTATATCTTCAAGGCTTTCAATTAGACTCACAATTTCTGTATGAATTTGCATAATGTGTTTTTGCAAATTGCACGAACTGAAAGTCTGTTTTATACAGGTCCTTTCAGCAAAAATTATAAAATGTATAGGTTCAATATAAATTGAATGTGAGCAAAACAGATTAGTTCTGAAAGAATTTGCACGTAAAGAGTATATTTTCCCACATAATAAGAAATATGAAAAGAAAATATTGGTTATTTTACAGAAATGGAAATCGTTCTGGAGCACATGTCTAGAAAAAAATAGTAAAAATTACAATTTTCGATTTTTTATTTTCAGAGCAGTCTCCAGTTTCCTACAGAATAAAGAAAATTTAAAATTGATGGTAAGATACAACAGTTTCTTTTTCGATAAAAATTTGATAAGTATTTTGATTTATCCAAAACTGTCCCGTTTGTGTGGAATATAAAATACACGAATAAATTTTCAATCTTTCATTTCTTAAAGCGAAACGTAATTTAACCAGGAGAACGTCTTTGGTATCCACATAGATATTTGCAGCAAAATTCAGTTACAGAATTTTCACATTCCCATTCTTGAACAATTCTTAGTTTTCCTATTTTTATATTCTGTAAAATAACTAACTCTTCTTTTTTATTTCAGATGATAATTTCCTCCAACTTGTAATTTCCATCCTCAAAACGTTGAAGTGCATATTTACAGCGATAAAAATAAAATTAGCATACAAATGGAAAGATGGACTAAGTGTTATTTATTTGTACATAGCATAACCGAAAAGAAATTTAACGGATTTGGCTAATTTAAATTCGGAAGACAATCAATTTTTTTGTACTCTCTTGTCAAGTTGATTAGGGTAAGTAGAGTTTGATTTAGATAAAAGAATTTCACATTTTCTGAAGGAATATCTGCCGTAAAACAAGTTAAGAAATCCGCACAACCGTTTTTAACACTCTGACTCCTAATCGGCCGTAACCGGCCATGCAACTTCTACACTATTGGGGCGGATTATGGCCAGTTGCTGTTCCGAAAGGGGGGGAGAAGGCAGTTGGGCGAGTGGTCCTTAAAGGGGCCCTTAGGGGAGAGATGAGAGATGAAAGGCCTGCCATCCATATCTCCCACTACCCGTATTGAGGCGAAAAGGGGGAACAGGGCGGACGAATCCAATCCACAGATCAATTAGTAAACAAACCTCCATATACAACTGTAAGCAGATTTTGAGAACTCTTAGCAGTCAGAGAGTTAAACACTTATTTCGCATGACTGTTTATTTTAGTTATATTAACGTCCCGTTTTGAAGCAAAACGAGGGCTATAGAGGGTATTCGCACATTTTTAGAACGATTTTTGTGGTATTTCAAGAACTATTTTACATATTTTGTTTGTTGAAATATTCAGTTTGATAGCTGTTATTTTTAACTATCCTTCTACATCGTAAATTACATGAAAATAATGCTTTCTGTAGTATCGGAAGAGGTATTTTGTCCCATTTCTCTTGAACAGCTTTCCAATGTCTAGAAAAGATTTTAAGTTGACCTTTGGATAATGTGGTTTTCAAAAGTCCAAAATCTCAAAAACTTATGGATGGTACAGAACTATTTACCAGGAATATCAGTGAAGGTTATAGTCTTAATAC
>BGPR01001256.1:192645-215349 GCA_013235015.1 Araneus ventricosus | reverse complement strand
AAATTAACAGCGGGTGGTGATGTACCGCTGCTTGCTTTGTTTTAGTGCAGATAAATGGCATTAAGGGAAAAGAGATGTGATTTTATATTTGAAGATAGTAAATAAAATATGCTCCTGATACAATGTGGGAGTTGATCTTAACATTTTTAGCCACTCTCTTTACTTTTATTTGTCCATTATATGAAAAATCAGCAACAATCATAATTTCCTTAGGAAAACTTTCTTTAGATTCTTTGAACCATGTTTTAAGATTTTTTTTCTCCTTTTTGATGATAATAAATTGAATTTTTTTCTTGCAGTCATTTAAATAGACTCAAGCTTCATCTAATGTTAGGACATTTTTTTTCAATTTTTGTCCAGATAAATGCTTTTTATAAAAAATTCTGCGGCGTGTTCTGCGTTCAGCGATATGACGTGTAGAAAGAGGATGAAAATTGTATTTTTTTTTTTTTTTTGCCTTTTTGGGATTCAAATAAGTGTTAATAATTTTGTTTACAGTTGATACTGAGCATTTAATTGATTTTACAACAAATATTGACTTGGATGATTTTAACATTAAAGATCTCACCTTTACAATATTCGAAGAACTCCGCTTTTTCATTGGATACCCTATTTGGAACAATTTTCCCACTTGAAACCAAAGTTGAACAATTTTTTCCCTTCTTATTAACAATATTACCTGTTCTGGTTTTTTATATTAAAAAAACCATGCCTTTCACAGCATCTTTAAATAACTGAATAAGATGAACTCTCTTTGGAAAGAAAAAAACCGTAGCCTTTCATCTATCGCTTCTTTAAAAGCGCCATTTTTCATGTAAACGAAAATTTTACGTTGCAAATGATAAATTATAGCTTCAAAAACGTATTTGTTGTGAAAATGAATTTCTCCAAGCAAACGAATTTTCCCTACAGCAGAACGAAATCGTTCTAAAACTGCTCGAACACCCTCTGTATTTTAGGACGGGCCTCGCAAATTTGAAGCGTACTAAGATGAAGGGAACGACACTTCAGCTGGCATCCCCTCTTCAAGCTTCCGTGAATGCGCTCCAACGGGAAGACATTTGGCCTCCTGCGTATGATTGGGCGTGAAACAGGCTCAATATTCGGCGGATCTTCAGAGGAATCGGGTTTCGAACCTGGAACCTTCCGGTCGAAATTCGACACCTTACACTTAGCCACCGTGGCCTCTTCACGTTTCTGTTTTATGCTTGTATAAGTGAAATATTGTCATCGATCTTTCACTCACTTCTTGATGAGCTAGAGTTATGAAATTTTGTGCACTAGTGTGTTCTGGATGACAATACACTACTGTAGAGTATTCAGAGCTTAATTATTAGTTAATTGATTAATTTATTTACTTTTTATTTCATGCCAGTGCCTCCACCTGATAGTGAATTTGAGAAAAAGATTAATTATAAGTTCCATAATATGAAAGATAATGAATTATATAAATTAAAACTAAAATGTAGAAATAATTAAAATAAAAAATCCTATTCTTATCGTAATCCATTATAATCACCGATTATATGTACCTCATCCGATCCATTATAGATCGTATCTATTATAATCGTTCATTAAAAAAGTTTGTTTTTAAATTTGTTTTTATTAAATTAATTTTTTCACAAATTTCATTTTATTCAACTTTTCATTTATTGTCTCACTATTTTCTTTAAAATTCGGATTTTAATATTTTCTGCATCATTTGTTATTTCTCATCAACTTTTTAATATGATAAATAACTTAAAATTTATTTAAATTTTTCTTTCTATTTTGATTTCCAAATCGTAATGGCTATGATCGTTCAATGCAAACATGGAGCCGTTTTGACTTCAACTCTACATGTATTCCATTTTGAATGCGTTGACACATATTATGAGCACAGAAATTAAGAAAAGCAACTTTTAATTATTAAAACTAGTTTCGTGAAAAACATTTTAATATATAAATTTAAACTCTGATTTCTGTTAGTCCACTATTTGCAAGCTGTAACAACAAGCTGAGTACATGAACTAGTCATCAAGTGAGATTCTTGTTTGATTTGTTTGTTGTTCCAACGCATTCGATAACAAAGAATTCTATTGATTATCTTTGAGGTGCTGAACCTTAGGATTTTCAAGATTATATGGTTCAGATTCATTCATAGGATTTGAACTCGTAGTGATTTAAAAAAGAAATAAGTGTAAGTTTTGCTATTACATTAAAAATGCTTGGGCTTCAATTGGCTTTAAGTCCATGGACAACTCTCTCAAGGTATATAGATAGCAGCGTAATTGAATTTTATAAAAAAAATAATGTTTATAACTCTAATAAGAAAAGTTAAATTTTGACAGACGAGACATTAGTTGAGATTTTTGTATTACTTTCTGATAGGAACTAAATCCAACATTTTAACCTATAGAAAGTTTGGTGAAAAGTTTAAATGATTCGCAAAGTTATGCAGCTGGCAAAAATTTCGTTACTGCGTCAGTCTTAGCATCGTTTCCCTGTTAATTTCTTTTATTGGAAACAGGTCTTGGGATGGTTATGGTAACATGTTGTGCTCTTAAACTGTTTGCTATTAAAAGAGACCGAATTATTTATATTCAACATATGTTAAACTTAATTTGAATCACGTAACAAAAGCTTTTAGTGTTCGTTTTACTATCACCTCAAAGAGTAATTAAGTAGTACTAAAACAAAGCATATTTCATTGAAATAATATCTTCAAGGAAAATAAATACCGTAATCAAAAAATTTGCTTACAATAATAATTTTTCATTTTGATGAAATGAAATCTGGTATGTAAAACTTTTTTCTGTCAGTCGTTTTTATGTTCCGTTTTTATGATTTAATCTCTTTGTTGGTGCAGTATACGCGAATTTTTTGCCCTTGCGCCATAAAAAAAACCAAACCAAATCAAAACCTTTTTTTAACACTTCAATAACATATCTTATTTATAGATGCCCCGTATTCTAAAAATAGATGGCATTTATGATTTTTCAAGACATCTCAAGTACATTAAAATGTATATAATATTAATATAGATGTCTATACAAAAATAGTTACTGTATTGTCCATATGTCTTTTCAATTGAATATGAGCCTGGTTTATTTCTTTCAAAACAAAATTTTAAAATTATGTTTTGAAGAGAGTTAAAGCTGTGAATACTTTTTTTCTTTACTATTCTTCTCAATTCCTTCCCTATTCATTTTTATTTACTATTTTCTTCTCAACTATAAGCCCATGATCTCTGATGTTTGCCAAAGATTTAAGTTCAGAAGTTCTGAGAAAAAAATCAAAGACCTCGACTTCCTTAAATTAAACTTTGAGATACGATCTCCTAAACTGCTTCCAATATGAGAATCCGAAACTCCAAAAGCACCTTCTTCCGATAAGTCCTATTTCAAAAGGAACTTATGACGCTCTAACGACCGAAGAATTCCCCCAGGGGCATTTCAGAGACGCTATCTGAAGATCTCTTTGATCGCTTCGCCAAACTACAGAGTGGTGTATGGGTTCATCATGAAATAAAATTCTTATGGAAGTAAACAGTCACAAGCAATTTAAAAAATATGAAACAAATTTATTCAGAACTTGCTGATTCTGTGCAGAACATCTGTGCTCGGTTATACGCATATCATGATTTTCCTGACGCTTCTAGAGCCAAATAGGCAATTCATTGTTCCAAAAATATCGCCAAGACAAAAAAATGGCGTGAAGTGGTACGTGCATTAAAGAAAGTAGACAATGTACAATGTTCACAATAGTAATTTCCATAATGTGCACCTCAACTTGTGAATAGCCATGATATTATCTTCGTTAACTTAAACTATTTTGCCGTTGACCTTAACGTTCGCTGGCTCACCTTAGCCAATCTGCTTCATTTCTAACTGATCTGTATTTAATAATTTCATCCAAAGTTTTCCATATTGTAAAAATTATTATGAATTCTTCATTTTACACTCATCTTAATATAAATAAAAGTCTTTGTGGGTATGTGTGTATGTGGGTATGTATGTGGCTATGTTCCACATCTCCTCCTAAACCAATGGACGGTTTTCAACCAAATTTTGTACACTTATTATTTAAGACAAGGGGAAGACAGTTATGAACTTTTCTAAGTCCAAAAGTTAATTAAACAGGCAGTTAATTAGAAATTAACCGAAACCGTTTTTCCGCCGTAACTTCGGATCAAATTGTCTGACAAAACATATTTTTATACCATCTTAAAGTTCAAATTTTTACCTTTTCAATGATACCAATTTTTTTCTGTAACATTTTCCCTTCGATTGTTATTAATTTTTAAAAGTTCAGACAACAATTAAATAATTAACAAAACCCATTGACTCAGCGATTCTCGATGAAGGTTATTTTATTACCACGTTTTTATTAACTCGCTTTCTTGTCTGTCTGTCTGTTCGGTACAAATCTTGCGATCGATTTTAAACTAACTTCCCGATGAGCTGGAGACTTGGAACTTTAAACATAGTTCAGAACTAGATGACAATGCATTATTAATTCGCTTTCTTGTCTGTCTGTCCGTCTGTTTGTCTGTCATTTCATATTTTGCATGACGCATCAGCAGTACGTTTTTCATTATATCTCGAAAACTATTAACATTACAGACTTGGTTCTTGGGTATATGGATGGACCGTGGCATCGAAGCACCCCCATATTTTAGCCATATCTTTGCGCATGCGCAGTACGTTTTTCATTATATCTCGAAAACTATTAACATTACAGACTTGGTTCTTGGGTATATGGATGGACCATGGCATCGAAGCACCCCCATATTTTAGCCATATCTTTGCGCATGTATAATAAGGTGAAGAGAAACTGAAATAAACCTGAAATTTGCTACATGTCTCCGTCATAATCTCATCAAGATGTTTAAAATCGATTGCAAAATTTCACACACAGAAGACTAAAAAGCAGAAAATAATTATTTAAAAAAATAAAAATTTTAATAGACCACGTTTTTAAAACGGACTAAAAAGTATAAAATAATTTCTTCTAGCCCCATACAGATTTATAACCCCATACAGATTTAAAACGAAAAACGTGGGGCGCATGCAATATTTAATAGCAAGAAGTGTAGTGTCGTTGAGAAAACTCACACAACAGTTCATATCATTTCCATTGCAATAAAATTGTTAATGACTGAAATAAACTATTTATGCATCAATTATCTATTACATGCGCCCCACGTTTTTCGTTTTAAATCTGTATGGGGTTATAAATCTGTGTGGGGCTAGAAGAAATTATTTTATACTTTTTAGTCCGTTTTAAAAACGTGGTCTATTAAAATTTTTATTTTTTTAAATAATTATTTTTCAATCAACTGTCACGTGATCCTTCAGGAATGCGAAAACATGTGGAATAAATTATTTTTAAAATCAACTATCAAGTAATCCTTCTTTCCGCTGTAACTTCGGAACAAATTGTCCGATACAAATTATTTTTATACCATCTTAAAGTGCAAAATTTTACCTTTTCGATGATAGCAAATTATTGTCTGTTACATTTTTACTTCAATTTTTATTAATTTTTAAAGTTTTACGTGCAGACGATTTTGAAATAACGCAAATTTATAGCTAATCAGTTGCTAGGAAATGGTTAGACTTTGAACTAATTTACCTTTATTTCTGAAAATTTTGCTTATGTTTATAAATATCCATAAAATAAGGCAGAAATTACACGTATCTGTCTGTCGGTAGGTCGGTCACAAGAACTCTTCCTAAACGGTGAACGGTAGCGACATGAAATTTACACACGGCATTCTACAGCATATTTCTACGTCAAAGGTGCTATTTAAAACTTTTAGAGTTAATTCATTCTTATGGCATTTAATTAAATAACGAAAATTAGTCGCTTTTAAGCCTTATGAGTAGACGTTTTTTGCCAGTAACTTCTGAAATATTTATTAGACAACAATTATTTTTATGCCATTTTAAAGACCAGAAATTGATCTTTTTAATGCTATTAATTCCATTGCGATGAAATGTTTTCTCTGGTTGTTATTAAGGTTTAAAAATATTTTTGTAACGTAATTTCTAACAATTCTTATTATTCTTATAGAAATAAATTCAAGCCAAATTACTGTTTCGCGCGCGGGCTTTTGCCAGTGTTAAAGTTAATATAAGAATATATTGCCTTATTTGACCATAAACAACAAAGGAGACTTTACACTTCCGGTTTCCTGTTGTCGTAGCATTTACAGCTTTTTATACGGTTACACAGTGATCCAATGACGTTAGTGAATTATTCTCTCGGTGTTTTGTTTAATTTTCACAGTGAGATATTACAGAATATCCATCTGTAGATACGGTAATGGGCATTAACAAGGAACATCATATTTTGTAGGTTTCATCGTCATTTTTTTTCTTCAACATCTTAGAATTTTCAGGCGCACCTTCTGACAAGCCGATATTGAAAGAGGTGTGTCAGTACTACTAATACGTAACCTCGATATACCGAGACTCCGCAATGGCACACGGTTACAAATTACGTCATGAAAGATACTGTTATGACTGATATAGGGAGAATTCAGAGTGTTTTAATTCCACGCCTTCCGATAATACCGAAGGATTTATCATCTCAGTTCAAAAGGTAACAAATCCCTTTAAAAATATTATTTGCCAGGCTCAGGGCCAGACACTGAACGTGGTAGGCGTACATTTAGAAAAATCATATTTTTCGCATGGCCAACTATATGTGGCGTGTTCACGTGTGTCCAGCCGACACAACCTCTACATCCGTGCAAGTAACGTGGTATACAAAAGCATATTAGTATAGATAAACAATTTACAGAACTATATCAGCATACATGTACAGTACCTACCTGTCTAATTAAGTATTATCAACCGTCAGAACTTTTACTTTCCCCTTTTAAAATACAACATAGCATTTACATTCGTGAATTAAAAAAAAGAATAATTGAAATTCTTCGCGCACGAAGTCGCGGGTAACAGCTAGTTCTTTTATAAAAATTTATTTTAAACCAGATATGCCTAACATGGCGGAGGCTACCGTTTTTGATATGTAAACAAACCGCTTATTGCCATCTGCAAAAGAGAAATTAAGCTCTTTATATATATAGATACTTTTGGAAAAGAATATATTAAATTTTGAAGAAAATTGTATTTATGTTGTATTCATTTCTTTATTTTAAATTTTCATTTGAATAGATGTGGAAAATTGTGCATTAGTTTTTACCTATGACTATTAATTTTGCATTAATTTTTACTTTTTATCTTGTTTATAACCATGTTAAGTGATGTGATTTTATTTGGAATTGTGTTTCTTATATCCGTTCAAAGTTAAGATGAGTGATTACTTAAATGTCTGCTTTATTTAGTAGTATCAGACGGTTCTTGAGAATCGATTTCTTATCCCTTTATGGTTCCCCTTTAAAGAGGTACCTCAATAACGGCGATGAGAACTTGCCGTTTAAATAAGCAGAGTCTCGCTTCCAGGTTAGATACAGTAATGTTGCGGGGTCGAATTATCCCATCGTTTAACAAACGACACCACCTATCTAAATTTTTTGAAATTTCAAAGAGTAAGAAAAAACTGAATTTTTCTCAACTAAAAAACGAATATCTCCGATTTTGTTTAACATCTGATATGAACATGAGACGCCCCCAAGTCCTATTATGCTGCCTCATAGTGGCGGGGGTGGTGGCCCTGGGTGAAATGGGCGATGTACGTCTGGAGTTTTTTCTCCTGGCAGGGTCACCCAAGGCGTGAAGGCCATTCCATTATACCCATCTAAAGCATAAAGGCAATGAACAAAGTCAGACTTCTTCCCTCGGGCGTCCAAGGCCTAGTGCCAACAGAAGCTGCACTCTCCTCCTTTACCATGAATAGTTTTGGATACTTCTGTATGGAGCTGGAGAAGAGGAACCTCTTTGAAAGTCCTGCGCTGGTTCGTGAATTTTCTGTGGGAGAGCGGAATCTTGGACTTGGTCTAGCTGAGGACTAGGACACGTGAAATAAGAAACAACAACACATGAGACCACGTGTTTCAACGAGACGTGAAAAAAATTAAGAAATATTCGTTATTGGCTGAGAAAAATTCAGTTTTTTCTTACTCTTTGAAATTTCAAAAAATTTAGAAAGATGGTGTTGCTTGTTAAGCGACGATCTCATATTTATGAAGAGTCTGAAGCGCCGTCGCAAGTGCCGCTTGTAATGAGGGACATATTGGGGAGGCCACAGTGCTGAATTAATTATCGCGTCGGCAGGGTCAATCATGTTTTTCCCGCGCATTATTGCTGGACTGAAGTAACTCGTTTATGGTTATTATAGACTTTGTGGAAGATACTCTCATATACAAATGTACCGACGCACCTAAAATATAAGACGCAATTAAATCCACATTTGAATCTACGTAATATTTTAAGAAAAGTATTATGTGTAATATTGCGTTCTGCAAATCCGCTATCGGTTGGGCTTTATTCTATTTAAATACTCATTTTATCTCGAAAAATAAAGAAAACAATTTTAGAAATCGACGCAGAACAAGTCCTCTTTACAAATACCTTCCGATGCATTTAGAATAGAAAGTATTAAAATAAATTTCTTCTGCGGAGTACAATCGGAAAATGTTTTGAATCCATTTCGAGAGGCTATTTGATAGGGATTCGAAATTCTGTTGCTCAATAAATCTTAGCATTACAGAAATAGTGAATTTAATTATTCGAAGATTTCTTATAAACGAAAAGTTCCATTTGACTAAAATCCGTGGATTTATCTGATTCAGATTATTTATCAACACCCTTGCGTAGGCTTATGTAGGTTTTCGAGGGTTTTGCACGTTTCCTATTTCCTGCAGAAGACTGTTTCTCTCTATAGTCATATTAAAAATTAATCCATAGAAATTAGTGTTATTCATAAATTGTATACAAGCATTTCTTTACATATTTCTTAAATATTACACGATCTTCATCAATCTACATAATGTTCAATCTTTTCCTAGTACTTTTAAGTTTCAATTTTTGTCATGAACTTTGCCAGGTTTACATTTATTGTGATAGGAATGCATATTCATGATTGCAGGTTAGATACCCTTTGAAAGTACATGAATAATTCTAGATTCTTTCCTCGAAGATCGTCAGCATCAATGTCATTCACTGCAGACAAGTTATATACAACTTAAGCACCAATTCAGAATTTTGCATTTCCATAAGACACAATTTCTGTCATAGTTTCAGCATTACAAAGACCGCTCATAGCTCACAGTGGACGAGATATAATATTAAGTGGATAGACAATCAGAGATGGAAAGGTCAACTTCAGAATTACTATCATGCTCAGGGACAATATCACTTCTTAAGGATAATGTAATGCCAAGACTCAATTACCTGTCAAGTCTTACTGATTATGTAACGCCCCGACACAACCCCCAAACATAAAAATAAAACATTTTTTTTATTTTTGCCATGCCACCAACCTCCGCGTAAATGGCTAACTTTTGGCGTCCCCACAGCCAAAACGGAGGAGAAGGACAAACAGTTGTGTGGGAGACGACGTGAGGTTGTGGTGGCTATGGGTGAGGACGCCAGTCAGTATTGTCACAAAGATGTAATGTCGCTTTCCTGCCTCGCTAGTCTTATACTTGGAGAGGGAGTTTTACAGGGGTAAGCATGGAGTGACGAATGGCCGTTCCGGGACTCCTGACCTTGGCGACCATTTTGGCGACTTGGCGACAAATTGATGATTCCAGAAAATGCGACCCTTTTCTCGATATCTCTATTAGGACAGGAAATACTCTTGAATATACGAGAAAATCCATGTGACGTCACGGCCTGTCAAAGAGCGTATATAAGGACCGCGTTTAGGTCAGAAAGGTATGTTGATCCACTAGAACGACTTGGGAGTTTCGTCTGCAGTGCGAACTTCAAGCCGGCGAGCTGAGCGCTATTTAAAGTGCTAACATTTTCGTTATTGGTGATTTGCTAACTGTTTCTGTTGCTAAATCTCAAAGTGCTGAACTGTTATTACCTGTGAATTGCTGTCTGTTTACGTTGCTAATCTGTGCAATATCTATTGTTTCCTGTTACCTGTGCTACATGTTTTCCTGCACATTTGTGAATAAACCTTCATTCTCCATTATCCTGCGTGTTGGACTGTTTACACCATACTCCCACAGAAAGACTCTTGTAACAGTATGCTTGTGTAGGAGATCCCGAGGGGATTCCGAGACATAATATTAGTGATTATGATGAATCTTAAAAATAAATGTCATATGTATACGTATATAATTCCTATTATCTCAAGAAATATTACAAAACAAATTAGTGTTGTGAAACAGAGTGGAATTACTGGTGTCAAATGGACACGACAATTTTAAAAACAGAAAAATACCACAGGAATATGAGATATCTGTTCTCAAGAGCAGAAATTTTTATTCAGTAGAATCCATAAGAAGAAACTGTTTTATACAAAAAGCAAACTTGTTTTTAAAAACTGTTTTTATTCTTTTGGATAAAATTAGTTATTTGTTTTCGTTTCTTAGGTAACCGTTGAAATATTTACTGATTATTTTTTGTGAATGAAAATATTTCTTGTATGAGAAATATATAATAATGATGTCATTACAAATATTGTCGTTTTCAACCGAATGCCAGAATTCTTCATGAACTCTTAATTATTTGTTTAAATACATATTCTCAGAAATATGAAAGACATACAAAAATAATCTCATATTTCCTCTCTAGAGTGACAATGCTATTTTATAAATTGCGGAGATTTTACGGTATAAAAGTTTATAAAAAATAAAATCAAAATAAGAAGACACTTTGTAGAAAATATTGTTGAAATATGTTGCAAAATTGAGAAAAATGATGAAAAACAATTTCGTATTTTAAGAGTAAATATATTGATCTTCATATCTTATCTACCAGAAGCTATCAAAAAGGGCTTATTTTTCAGAACTTTCTAAATCCTATTTCCAGTCTCCGTTCTAATATATATTGTCTGATCTGAGCAACACATCATATTAAATGTCATAGCTAAGATAAATATTTGGAAAATACATACATCTGGCTTTATGATATGGCATGAAATATTTGCTGCTTGCCTTTTCTTTCTCGTTTTAAAAGTTAAATGAAGTGGCCCTAACTATGTATAAGTGACCTGCTAGCGTCACTTAAATTTAAATAAGAACTGCAACTGTTGTATGAATTATATTTTAAACACAAGATTCTTTCGTTTCATTTCGACTGATAATAGAGGAAAATGTGTGCCTGTGTGTGTGTTGGCGCTCTACAGGGCAGACAACTGAACCTAGAGCTACGAAATTTGGCACAAACATAATTTGGAGTGTGGGAATGTGCACCTCGGAGCCCAGTTTTTGAAATTTCAATTAGAGTTTTAATTAATTTTGGCGTTATTCCGTAATAACTTCCGAAAATATTACAACAAAAATCATTTTTATTCCATCTAAAAGACCAAAAAATAATCTTTCCAATGATATGAATTAAGTTGATGAACAATTTTTCTCTAACTTCAGTGAATTATTAAAAATATTTTTGAGCATAATTTACAGCAAAACATTTCGTTGTTGAAATGAAATTCAAACCGCTTTGATTGTTTAAACAAATATTTATTTACATGTTTCTCTTCTAATGTTGAAATAAAAGGTAATATCCTATTGGATTTTCTTTCCACTTATTTTTTTACCAGTTTTTCTGGAAATCTGTAAATAAAGTCTTCTAAGATAGGAAATATATCAGGATGTGCATCTATTAAGCTGAAAGATTATTGTTGCTACGTTTTAATTCTTTTTATTATCATATTTATCGCGTCATTTTTATGTTGAAATCAATCTAAATTTTTGATGGGGAATAAGAAAGGGGAAATGGTACAGACAGCGTACAATTAGATGCTACATGGTACGGACAGTTTCTTGTCTCCTTTAGGGACGTTCAGGTTGAAAATAAACATAACATGTACAAAACTACTAAAAAAACTCGGGTTAAAATATCTTTTGCAATTTGAAAGTTAAAATTGCATTGTTAACTCTCTCATACTGAGCGAGGCGGTCCGAGGTGCCACACCTGATCATATTGTCGCAAAATGTCTTATTGTGGGTGTATGGTGTAAACAGTCCAACACGCAGGATAATGGAGAATGAAGATTTATTTACAAATATGCAGGAAAACACGTAGCACAGATACAGGAAACAATAGTTCTTGCACAGATTACCAATGTAAACAGACAACAATTCGCAGGTAATAACAGTTCAGCACTTTGTTATCTAACAACACAAACAGCCAGCAAATAACTAATAACTAGTTGACCATAACTGCACCTTCTATAGCGCTCAGCTCACCAGCTCGCACTGCGGGTAGAACTCCAAAGGCATTCGTGCTCCAAGGCGATCCCAGTCTGTAAAAGCCGCTCCTCTCATCTAGGCGCCGTCCTTAAATATTCTCTCCGACAGGCCGTGATGTCACATGGTGTTTTCTCGTGTATTCCCTTTCCTAGTAGAAATATCGAGAAAAGGGTTGCATTTTCGGGAATCATCTATTTGTCGCCAAATCGCCAAAATGGTCGCCAAGGTCAGGGTGCTATAACTGTCGCTGAGGTCACTCCAAGCTTAACCTTGTAAAACTCTCTTCCCAACCATAAGTCTCGCATTGCTGGGAAGCGATTTTCCATGCTTGTAACAATACGCTTGCATGCCTGGGGCTTTCCAAATAGGATCTTGTTCCTAATCCTCTATTGACTTTGGATTTCTTCAGGGTACACAGGCTCATGGACCTGATATGGCTCTGTTGATCGTTGGAGATCATCAACAACAACACAACAAAACTTACGGTTGCAAAAAAAGAAAGATCCGCTCATGTCAAAAATGAAAAAAACACAGATAAAACCAGCTAATAACCTTCATCTTTTATTCATTCACCATCCATCTATTTGAATAACAGATGAAGAAACACGACAAAAAGATAAAAAAGTCAAAAGAAGATAATACTGGCTCCGAGCTCGAGGATATGCAGTGGCGTTAATGTCTGAGTACTCGTCTGACAACTCAGATTTCCCAGGCGCTCTCTCGTATTGCAAGGGAATCTCTGAGAACACATAATACTAAAATGTCCCATCTCAAAAAATGAATAATGTATGAGATGACCGGCATACATCCCACACATAGATAATCAAATGATTTCCTGAGTTATTGGATTCTTTCGTGTTTCTCGTAAACAACACGAGTAGGAACTACAGTAATAGTATCGCGTATGTAGGAGTCTTCTTCAATGTAAGTGGTTTGTTTACTTGTAGTTGATTTAGGAGGACATCTAGAAATCACAAAAACACAAAATTTAGTTTTGAAAAATAGTTGCGATGAGTCAGGATTGTAAGAGATAAATCACTGCAAATAAATTATTTGATATTATTAAATGACGAAAATAAATTTGAATTTATTACAGACTATGCGTTCATTTTTACTTTCTTGTATACGAAGTATACAAAGAGAAAGTATTGTAATAGTCAAAAAATTCGAACTCGAGATTTTGACGGATCTCCACGTTTTAGACCTCCCTGAGTCCGAAAATCACAATTTTGGAATTATGTCTGTCTGTGTGTGTGTCTGTCTGTGAACACGATAACTCGAAAACTATTAGAGCTACGGGGATGAAATTTGGTATATGGTCTTTAAACATAATTTGTAGGTTTCTATCAAATTTTGGACAAAATCCGTCAACCAGAAGTCTGTATATCTGTATGTCCGCGGTCATGTGAACGCTATAACTCAAAAACTTGATTAGCTAAATGGATAAAATTTGGTACACAGTTTTATCGTTATGAATGTAGGTCCGTATAAAAGTTTGGGCCAAATCCGTCAAAAAGGGGTGTTCAAATTGCATATTCAATTTCTTTTAACCCGATTCTCATGCGCATGCGTATTGGTAGCAATCTGTTATTGTTGTAAATTTTATTTACAACAACAAATAATGTTTTCAAACATCAATTGTTAACAATTTTTTTATTGTAAATCAAACCGATATCATTATTTCAGCAAATCTTTTATTTACGAGCTTTAGCAATTGTTATGATTGTGGTAGTATAAATTGTTTTCTTGGGAATTCAATTCCAAAGCAGAATTTTCGCTTTAGTATTCATTGCATTGCCTATTTTATCTCACCTGCTTCAAAGTAATATTTTTTTGAAACGTGGAAACAGATATTTGATTTCAGGTTTGTTGGTTTGTTTCACTTTCTCGTATACGAAGTATACAAAGAGAAAGTATTGTAATCATCAAAAAAAAAATTCGGACTCGAGATTTTGACGAATCTACACTTAGAAAGTATACAAGAAAGTTTAGGGGAGACCACTCCCGCTGGTTTGAAAGATAACAATGAAATATATGCACAAACGACGGGTGGAAAGAATTATATTTTTTAATTATTTTCTTGGATTTTAAATTATAATTAATCTTACCATACAAATTTTCATTTGCTGTAAAATGGAATTTATAATAAAACAATGCATCACAAAGAAAAATTGGGAAAAAAGTTGTAAAAGGAAAAGAATTGAAGCTGACTCTATACTCATCTTGCAGCGCAAGTTCTAGCTGGCGCACTCGGATTTCCAGGAACATCCAAGAATCCATAATACCGAAATGCCCTATCTCAAAAAGTGACTAACATATGGGGTAAACGGAAAACATTTCGCAACAGAAAATAAAATGATTTCCTAACATATTGTGTTTTGACGTGAAGACGTCTTTCCGCTCGTTACGGTGATATTCGGTCAAACTTTCTTGTGTGACAAAATACCGTCAGATTTGAATCGCTAATAACTACGACACTAATGATGCGAAAAGAATGGTTGATCCCAAAACGGATAGATCATATCTGTCGCATAGTGTTTGTCTTGCCTGTGACGTCATCGTGCCAGTATAGGCGCATGCGCGTGATTGTTATGAATTAGCTTTATGTAAGGTTATAAATAAGTGTAGCGTGGAAACGCGTTTAGCTAGTAGGTTGATTCTGGTGTCATTTTAAACAGTTTGAGGAGTATTACTAGGACACAAAGGGCGAGAATAAAACTATTTATCAGAATATAAGTAAAAATCGGTATTAAATTGAAAATTTCGAACTCCTCATGTTTTTTTATTATAATATGCAGATTTTTTTTTCTAATTGAACGAAACTTACATAATTCTTGACAATACGTAAAAGAAACATTGTATTAAAATTTGAATGTTACGGGAAATATGAGCATTTGTAGTTATTAATGTTTTACTGTGCATACGGGAAATGTAGTTGTATATACTGTTATCAGATGGCGCCACCCAGATCTACTTAAATAAAACATAGGAAAGGCACAGTTCTGGTCCGCGCCGTAGATTTTTCGTGAAAATGTCGGGATAAAATCGTAAAACAAGTATTTCGCATTAGTATGTAATTTAATTATCAATCTCTTTAATACAATATTTACGCAGAGTAGTATAATGGTTACAGAACAGACAAATCACAAGTTTATCGCATGTAGAAAGGGTCTGTGGTAGCTTGTGATTTATCTATTCTGTAACCGTTATACAACTCTGTAAATATTGTATTAAAGAGATTGATAATTAAAATACATATTAATACGAAATACTTGATTTATGATTTTATTCCTACGTTTTCACGAAAATTCTACGCAGCTGACCCAAACTGCGCCTTTCTTATGTTTTATTTTCGTGTTTCTTGTAAACAAAATGAGTCGGAACTACAGTAATAATACACGAATGAGAAAATCTTTTTTGATGTGAGTGGTTTGTTTACTTGCAGTTGATTTAGGAGGACATTTAGAAATCGCATAAACACATGAATTTAGTTTAGTAAAATATCTGAGTTCAATCAGGATTGTAAGACGAAAAGCTCTACAAAATAGTAAACGATATTATCAATTGATAAAAATTAAATTTGCATTTATTACAGGCTATTTGCACATTTTTTGGAAACTTTTAATGAAATATACTCGTGAACGAATTTAAAACAATTTTATTTTTAAGTAGCTATTCTCTCAGCCTTTAAAATATAAGTAATCTGATGCTGCAAAGTTTCTTCTATTGCAGAATGGCATCTATACTAATAATAAAGGAGAATGTGTGTGTCTGTGTGTTGGTCCTCTACAGGACGGACAGCTAGACTTTGAGCTACTAGATGTGGCACAAACATACTTTGAAAGGGGGAATGTGCACCTCATAGCCCTTTTTTGAAATATTAATTAAACTCCTAATTAATTAAGAATTAGGCGAAATTTCGGTGCTTTTCCTTAATTACTTCAAAAAATATTGCAGCACAAAAATTATTTTCGCATCATCTGAAAGTGCAAACAATTATATTTCCAATTATATCAATTAAGTTGCCGTACAATTTTTTTCCCTAATTTTAATAATTACTTAAATATATTTTTGGCATAATTTACAACAATACTTTTCATTGTTGAAACGCAACTCAAACCATTTACATTGTTTAAATAAATATTTAATTTTTCTCTTTCATTGTTGTAATCTGAGATAGGAACCTAATACATTTTAATTTCGTATTTTATTTCATCAAGATTTTTGTGAAATCTGTAAAAAAAGCCCTCCGAGATATTGCTTTGCTTACATTTAGAAATATATCCATTAAGCAGAATGGTTATGGATAAAAGCATTGTTCCAGAAAGACCTTTGAGACATTGTGTATTTCCCCTGTTTTAGAATATTTTCATTCGAGTTGCTTCACGAACACTTAAATAGAGATACTTTATCATTAACTGAAAACTTAATAATGTATACTTGAACAGAATCCTTGATAATATACTTCAAAAAAACATTAACAAAAGGGAAAGTGAGAAATTAACCTTTCTGAAGATTTACAAAATACATGGCCGCAAAACTGAATTAGAATAAGATGATTACAGTTTCTCAATTAAGTTCACTTCTCCACTTCATCACAATCAATGAAATCTAATTCCACAAACAGGTTCTGCATTCTTTCTCAGGTAAACAACTTCCATTCCATAATTATAGCTTAAGATATAAACATTCTGCCTTTATTTACATTTTCTTCCTTCTGGTACGAAACGCTTAAGGAAGCTTTTGCCAGCATTGAGGAAAATATTTTATCCGACGCAAATTTTATTTTACGCCAGAACGTAGTTGATCCTTTCACAGTATTCTAAATGAGCTTGCAGTCAAGTTGTTTGTATTCAGTTCTTTTGCCTAATTGTTAATCTTAGGGAAGATGTTTTCCGAAAAGTTAGATTAGAATTCTCCGACACAGGTTCTTGGGATATAAAGGGGATTCTTTCAAGAAAGAAGTAATTATTCTCCCGGAAACATAGTTTGTTGAAATTGTTGCTACTCCGTGTCTTTTATCAAAGTTGAGGAAACTGAAAGCCTGTGTAATTAATTATACGACGATACTTACAGTTGTGACGTCTAAGTTGTCTTTGCTTAAGGGGAGTTGGAACCTTAAGTCTGTTGATCCTAACCCTGTTACTTCGATGTGTCTTTTCTCAAGTACAAGTATACAAGTAAATTACACCTTTCTCATTATACTGAAATGACCTTTTGGTTAAGTTTTAATTTTTTATAAATTTACAAAATATTTAATTAGACATAGTGAAATTTTACCCTATTTTGACACAAAAAAATTGTTAAAAAGCTTATTTCAGTAAAATGAGAAAGGTGTAATTTAGTTGTATAAAACATTTCAAAGATGTATCTATAACAGATTTTGAGGAAAGTTACATCGAAATGGCCAATTTCACATTTTTTGTTTTGACATAAAAAAATTTGTAAAAATAAATCGTTGATTTTTTAAAAAAAATCATTTCAGTATAATGAGAAATATGTACTTTACTTGTATACAAAATTTCAAACATGAATCTATAACAAAGTTTGAGAAAAGATGCATCTAAGTAATAGGGTTAGAGTGAACGGACTTAGGGTTCCTGCTCCCCTTTATCTCTAAAAAATCATTTAACAGAAGAAACGAAATTAACATTTTCATTTTTCATGCGTCTATTAAATACTCGGGTGTTGAAAAATTAAAGAAAAATCAGAATTATTGTGATAGTGAAATTTCTACTCGTTGGAATTTAAAGAAATTGACAAGCCATTAATGAAAAAGTGATTCAGAAATTACAATAAAAAGGAAAATCATTGCTTAATGTCTGTCTTCATAATACACAAAATGAAAACATTTCAAAAATCATCAATTCTATGTTCGAAGCGTGATCTGCTTCAATATGATTTATGATCATCTTCAACAGTTATAAAGGCACATCAGTGATATTCTATGTTCAAAATCAGGTTGTCTATAAATTCATTTGTCAGCAAAGATATAGTTGTATTCTGGCAGTTCGAAGACCAAAAAGGATATGGGTTGAATGCTGCTATAAGGATCCCTAGAGCACCCCAAAATTCTTAGCATAGTTTCGAACTCCAGAGAACGTGCTGGTCAACCCATACTCTCAGTTGTTTCCTAATGGAGGAAATTCTCCTCCAAACCGAACTCTGTGTTATTTTGCATTATCATCTTGGAAGACAAAAGAATTGCACACTGCACTCGCTTAAGGAACAAAATTGGATCAAGAATGTCGTCTCTATATAACTGAACATTAACAGTTTTTCTTGAGTCGATATTCATACCAGTGTGATCATCCACAGAGATATTTGTCATTGCACATACACTATAATCACCAAATATGTCTCTTTGTTGGATAATGACTGGGATAATAACTGGTTTCCAAAGGACCAATAGTCTTCTTTAGTCATTTTGCAAAGAAACCCTGGCAAAGAGTGCAGGCCTACATTGGCTTGTACTCCAATGCGCGTACTCACCCAGGTAGTACAATATTTTTCCCAATATTGTATAATATTGTTCGATATTATATATTATTATATGATATTGTACAATATTATACAATATTGCGAATAATGTATAATATTGTAATACAGGGTTCCCACTTATATCCGTTACACCCCCCCCCCTTAACTTCTAAACGGTGACAGCTTAGGCCATAAAGTTGGTGTCTTGGTATATTAAAAGGCAACCTACAAGGCCATCTGTCGGCACATTTTGGAATTAAACGTAAACGGTGATACGAGAAAAAAGTCAATTATAAAGTTGTAGAGAACTCTCGATTTAGTACGAAAAGATACCTTGCGCACATTAATACTCAAAACAGAATGTAAAAAATGAACATTTGTTTGATTGTGATTTTCAACACTATGGCGTCGTGAAACGTGAGCGAATCCAGAAATCCAGTCCAGAGTGCAAATGTGTATAGTCGCTAACGGAGAGCATTTTGAGAAATATAAATAAATGATCCAGAAGACAGGGAGGTATCTCAGTTTCTTTCTTCCACTCTTTATGACATGACAATTTTCGAAATCATGAAAAAACAAATATCAATTTTTTGCATTCTGTTTTGAGTATTAATGTGCTCAAAGTATCTTTTCGTACTAAATCGAGAGTTCTCTACAACTTTATAATTGGCTTTTTTCTCGTATCTTTCACCGTTTACGAGATAGGACCGCTAATTCCAAAATGTGCCGATAGATGGCGTTGTAATTTGCCTCATCGAGTAGCGCATAGCCTTTTTACTATACCTAGACACCAACTTTATGGCCTAAGCTGTCACCGTTTAGAAGTTAAGGGAGGTGTAACTTGATATAAGTGGGAACCCTGTATATTTGTACTACTGGGACAATGAAACCTCTCATTTCGGTGGTGTGGTGTGAGGGCATTGCTGGACGTCCTGCCAAACTTGCTTCATGAAGCATTTTGCCACAGTTGATCCAACCATCTAATATATATTACAAAAGAAGTTCTGAGATGTTGAATAACAGTTCTGTGCATCCCTGAAGTTAAATAGTGGTCATCCGCGATTCATATAGTTCTAGGTTTAACTGTGTTCTTCAAGCTGATTTTGTTTCTAGATATGCAGTACCTAGTGTGAAAGCCAGAACTCACAATGAATCATCTTGCTACATAGGATTGACTCTGTCCCACTTCTATTCGTACAATGGACGCTATCGTAATTCTACAGATAAATGTTGTGGAATACTTATATGTAAAAAATGATTTTTCGAAATTTTATTCCGCAGTTTCGGCAAGACGATTTTTAAAACCAGTTTTCTTTCACCGTTCAATGATTTTAGACAACATCAGCTATAGTAATCTAGTACATATCATATTCTGACGCAACATTATTTTAACTTATATTGCGTAATTTGAATGGAATTATGCTTAATTTTGACGGTGTAATAGCAATTTTTGTAATTTTTCTTCGAAACCATTGTATACTGCATATTTTATGTATTTCAGATATAAGACTATTCCAGATAACTTATAAAAATATTATAATTTAGAAGAGTTTCATATTTAATTGCTCTTATTGGTATCTTTGTGATGCAGCGCTCTAGAAAATCATGCAGGGTGAATCGAAAGCGTCCCATCAAACTTTAAATAAAGACAAGACAAATAAAATCAAATCTTTTTTGTATAAGATTATACAGTTGTAACCGCCATGTGCGCATGCCAAAAGACGACGTTCCGAAGTTTAAAGTAAATGGGAAATACGATTCAGTAACAAACGGAAATAAAATAGGATTGAGTGACACATATATCGTTAGATGGAAGTAGGGTATTTAATGCATGGAGTAGTTGATTGAAACATTTGGACGAGACGATTATATAAAATGGAATATATAAAATCAGACACGTGCTCCTAATAAATAATTAAAAAGTTTTCTAAGAAACTTTTGGGAAACATAATCTTTCTGAATTTTTACCAGAGTAGGAGCTTTGCATTAAAATTAATCATCTTCTAACATTTGAAGATGAAAGCTTCTATAATTGTCATTGAATTTTGAAATTATGACTTACATCTAAAAAACCTAGAATCACGGATACAGAAACAAAGTAAACAAGACATATCAAATTGCAATTCAGAAACTAAAAATTCATTAATTGAACAAAATAACCAAATCTAAAATAAAATCTAAAAAATTTAATATATATATAAGCCAAGCTACTAATTTGATTGTTGAAGACTCCATATATATAGATTGCCTTTTTTCAATAGTTTTGATAGCAACAGAGTTAAATTAAATGTTAACATTTATATGTTGAAACTTACCTTTTGCTCTTAGTATCTATAGTTTTTTCAATTTTTCAGATTTTATATTAAATTTTGTTATTTTGTTTAATTAATAATTTTTTAGTTTATGAATTGTATTTTATATGTCTTTTTTACTTTGTTCTTGTATGTTCATATATAACAAGTTATATTTTGGTTTATATTACTATATATAGTTAAATATTTCAAACAATCAAAACATGTGTTACCTTTTCAATATATGCATATATTAACCTAAAAATTAAAATTAACATAAAAGTACCTTATCAATAATCATACAAATGAAATACAAAAGATAGTTTGATTATATACTATTACTATTATGAAAAAGACAACCCAGAATTGGAATTCCAACAATCAAATGCCAATAGGTCTTGGGAACCAATATATGTCGCATTAATCTACATTTGTGGCGCCAACCCTCTGCGAAAGCCAATTGTTGGAAAAACAAAAAATGGGGGAATAAATCTCCAATATATATATTTAAAACTCAAATAATATTTTCATCATATACATCTATTAAACCCTCATTTAAAATTAAATATAATAAACAATATAACCTAATATTATTCACACAATGAAATACAGAAAGCTAATAAGATTAAAAACTATTACTATGAAAAAGCCAATCCAGATACGGAATTCCAACAATCAAATGCCAATCGCACTTAGGAATCGATTATGTCACATTATTTCGAAATTTATGTGCACCAACCTTCTGTGAGGGCCAATTGTTGGAAAAAGACAACAAATATAGGCGTAAATCTCCAAAATATTAAGAAAAGAACATGAAAATTAACTAAATGCTTAGCAAAGTCATAGCAAAAAATGCCAAAAGCTAAATACGAATTACAGTTCCACATTTATTGTGAAAATATTTTAACTAAAATATATTATATATACTATATTAAATCATCATTAATAAATTAAACTATAAATTTATATTTTTTAAAAAACGTTATATTAACCTATTTTATTTTGATATTAACATTTAAATAATGATGTAATCCTATATATAATCATTTGCAAACTATTTCTATATATATATATACACGATGTTTAGCATTGCCAACAAATGTTTACTAAGTACATTCCATTCGTTAAGTAACTTAGGAGACACATATGCTCTAAAAATTCATCTCTTTTTACAGCAGAAGAATTTTACGTAAGAATACCTCAACTATTTTAGATAAGCTTCAATTCTTCTGTTCCTTCAAAAAAATTTTTTTATTGAACATAATTCAAATTCCAAAAGAAGAATTCGGAATATCATGGAAAGGAAAAGAAGCTCTGAATTTCAAATTCAATTCAAAAATATTAAAGAAAGACGAGACCGCTTTTCATATAAACCTGCAGAAATTTATCATTTTATTTCAAAAGTTTGAGAAAACAATTTTAGAAACCGCTGTTGGATAAGTTCTCTACCGAAATTCCTTCGCATTCGCTTAGAATATAAAGGATTAAAATAAATTCCTTCCTGTAGAATAAAATTCGAAAATATTTGAGAGGATTTCAGATAAGCATACTGATATGGTCTTGTCTACGTGTTCGATAAATCCGCTAGAATTCGGAATAGAGAAATATTGGGTT